>ML777281.1:311683-328952 GCA_009831015.1 Picea engelmannii | reverse complement strand
GGAGGTTTCCCCCTCGAAGAGGATTATTATCTGAAATTATCTCTTTTTCAAGGCGTTGAGTACTTTTCTTGAGGTTTTTCTATGCTATATTGATGTTTGGTTCTTAACATTCAGGTCCTAACAACATAACCATTTGTTGGCATAGGGGCAGACCCAGGGTTCAATGCTTCAACAACGCACAAAAAAAACCCTAACTACCAGCCCTTTCGGCAACACCTGCGAAGGAGATGAAGTATCACCCGAGGTAGAGGCAGGGGGGTTGTAGGACTAAGGTGTCTACAACTAGGCTGGGACATAGATATGTGATTACAATACTTAACAGGTCACTTAAACAACAATATGAATTAGTTTCTTTAATCTCATTCACATCGCAGAGTAAACCCTTATTACATAACAACGTAGTAATAATAAAGATCAAGCACTTCCAATCACTTAGCACATAGAATTAGCTCAGATCTAACATTCACAATGCCTTTAAGAACTAAGAAACAACATCATATGCATTCATCATACACTATAAAAACATCACTAAGCAGATAAATACATAAACAACATCGCACAAAGCACATCAAGACACAGGATATACGTGGTTCACCCCAGTGTGGGGTTACGTCCACCAACTTATTATTATTCTTTATTAGTCTTCAATCTTCTTATATTCATCTGCTCCTGTGCACAAATCCACATAGCCAACTCCGCCGAGGACAGGAGATCTGTGCGCCAGATCCTTCTTCCCAAAATAAGGTCAAGGAATAGAGCCAACTCCTTACTAGCACAGAGCCTTACTTTACACAATCTGCCTGCAAAAAGAAACTTTCAACCTCTTGCACTAAGAAAATATACTATGCACATATCCATTCAATCCCTATCGATCTACTTCTTACATTTCTTAGCTACTTATTTATACATTTACAAAAAGTACTAAACATGGGTAAACCCATGGGTCAACATCGCATAACCCGTTACATAAACCCTAAAACCCTTTGCTCGGTCCACAAGCATGCAAAACAAGCAAGATCTCATGATCTCATCTCCTCCTGGGCGCACCATCTTCAACCAGCCTGTCGAAGTCCCAAAAGTGGTCAAACAGGACCAATGTTTCCTCAAAACTTGGTCAAGGTCCAACATCCACATAGACCAAAACTAGGACCCCATGTTGATGGTGTGGTTGGTTCTATTTACAGTGCATCTATGGGCTAGTTAGTTGGTTAACCAGTTGCTAGGATCACCATTGAAATTTCATAGGCTCCCATTCAATTCTCTATGGTGAATTCAGTGCAATCCATGCAACTGAAGAAGCCTCAGTAACCTGGGAAAGAAGAACACAAATAAGAAGAATAATTATACTAATGAATGTGGAGCCCCTCAAGCCCAAACCAATGTTGGGGGAGGCACCAAAGAGAAAAGAAAGAGTTAGTTTGCTTTAATGATATTTATCCAGGACCATCCCACTCATCAGTGTCCTAGGAAGGATGAAATCCATCAGTACATTTTCCAACATAAGGCTCCCCAATAGCCTACTATTTTGACTCATCCCTTCCCCCAAGGCCTTGGAAAATGATTGCATCAAATCCTACCCCTTTGAAAGGGGGAATGGTAGGTGCCCCTTAGTTTGAGGGATCATTCTCAACCGCCAGTGTCATTATGTGTGATCAGACAATTTCCTTTTGACCCAAGCACAAAACTATGATATTCCCGAGGTAGGTCCTACAAATCAGGATCCAACTTCCTCTTCCTATCTTGGTGGCCCTCTCTAGATAGAGAATCCATACTACGAAACATTTCTTCACCCACCCAAGGGTTTACTTTGATGCACGAAACACAATCCAAACACACAAGCTACCCATAACTACAATATTGTGGAAGATTTAGCCTATGCACCATGTGCCATGTTTGCTTTAGAAGTCCTTCAAAGCTTCCCCATGTAGTGGAAATATATATTTAATGATATAGGTAGGGTTGATCCCTTGGAATCCAGTTTGATTGTGTTTGACATGGACCAGGCCCGTACTCGACTTTCCCACCAAATCACTTTTCATATTAAAGTGTGAGTACTTGAGAAAAAAAATTTCACACAGTGGTTAATGAAGTTGCATCGACTTGCATTATGTCCATGTCATGTTGGAAAGCCATTGGCTCTCCAAATATCAACCCATTCGCACCATGTTGAAGGATTTGTATGGACACTTATTCAAGCCACATGGTATTATTGTTGCATTTCCCATTGAGTTAGGTTGCAGGGTTGTCTCCGTGGAGGCGGAGATAGTCAATGCTTTGATGGAGTATATTTTCTACTTGCGTACCTTGGTTCTATGAGATTAGTGCTATCATTTCATTCGTCTTTAGGGTATTTTTCTTTCATCACCAAGGAAATATTATAATGATTGATCAAATTTCATTTTGTACCCTAGACCTTAGAACTGATGAAGGTTCCAATATACCCTTTTTTGGTGATTCCCAGAATGCTTACGTGAGTGTTGGTGTGGGGATGTTCAAAGACTCTTCCCTCATGGTAACATTTCCCCTTCCCACAACTCCTCATTCTTCAACTATTACTCCGATCAATATGATCTCTCCGTTTACCAGTGGATCCCTTGGGTACTCTTTCGATCCTTAAGTGGTTCCTCATCCAGAGGACGTCAAGTATTTTAGAGATATTATGTCACTTTTTGCTGTAGATATTTCCTATAAAGTGATCCGGTGAATCTCTATTGACCTTGATCCGGATCTCCACAGGATGTGGAATCCGATTAGTATCCGAGGCCTTCTTGGGTCATCAATCCTCTTCCTACTTCACATGACTTCCTAGATTTTTTGCTTCCTTCATATGAGGCCATCATGGAGGTCTTGGATTCACTAGATAGGCCATGGGATGACATGCATCATCCCTCATTATTTCTTCCCAATTTGGAACATCAAGAGGATGACATTAAAAATCACGTTGCCTCTGATAATTTTTAATGGTACCAATATCCCATCTTGACTAAATACATATTTTCATAAGGGAATTTGGATAACATTTCAAAAACCATTCCCATTGACATTTCCCAGAAGGTAGGTGTTGTGGAACACATTCTGATAGGTGTTGATTATTCTCCTTGGGATATTGAACTTATACAACCCTATTCAAAGAATTTCACGATGTGTTTTCTTGGTTCTATGAAGAAATGTCTGGGATTGACCCTTAGATTGTTGAACACAAGATTAAAACATATGATGGAGCCAAGCTTTTTCAGAAAAGTATTTGACCGGTCGACCCAAAGAAAAATACTACCATCAAGGTGGAGGTTGAAAATATTCTTCATGCCTAGTTCATCTATCTAGTTCCCTTGAATGAATGGGTATCCAATATCATTCCAGTCGCTAAGAAACAAGGCATATTATATGGATTTGAAAAAATCTTGTTCGAAGGATAATTATCCTACATAATTCATTGACTATATTATCGATGAATGTGTCAAGAGTGAAATCTTCTCATTCATGGATGGTTTCTCTAGTTGTAATCAGATGCATATCAAACCACAAGATCAACACAATACTACGTTCATTTGTCCTTGGGGTACTTTTTCTTATTGAAAGTTACCATTTGGTATTAAAAATGTTGGGGATACATTCCAATGGGCCATGTCATATGCATTTCATGACATCAAACATATTGTAGAGGCATACTTAGATGATTTGGGTGCTCATTCCAAGAAATTTGAAGATCATCCTGGTCACTTGTGGGCCTTTTTCACCCAATGTCGTTACTATAATATTCATTTGAATCGACATAAATACATTTTTTGTGTGGTATATGGGTGTCTTCTAGGATTCATCATATCCAAGTATGGTGTCATGGTTTATCCATTGAAGGTTGAGGCAATTGTCAACTTGCCTCCTCCGCGCACTATAATCCAACTTCAAAGTTTGCAAGGGAAGGTAAAATTTTTGTGTATATTCATTGTCAATTATGATGATATAACTAAAGGTTTTATGCACTTATTGAAGAAAGTTGTACCTTTTTTCTGGGAAAAACAAGCCTAATGGTCATTTGACGCCTTGAAGAAGGCCTTGGTGTCAACTCCAATATTAATCCCTCCTAATTGCGGTCAAAAATTTCTTTCTCTATCTCGTAGCCTCCGAGTCCACCATAAGTATGATTCTTATCCAAGAGGACAATGCATACAATGAAAATGTCATATACTATGTTAGAAAAGGACTTGTTTGTCCCGAGCTTTAGTATTCTCACATTGAGAAGTTGACCTCGACAGTAGTTCATGATGCCTAATGTTTGCGACATTATATACTCCTGCAAAAAACCACTATCATTTCCGATGCCAACCCGATGCAACAAATATCGAGCCATCATATCATTGTGGGAAAATAATCCAAGTGGATTGTTATCCTACAAGACTTTGATCTGGAGTTTGTTTCTTCCAATTCTACAAAATCTTTGGATTTCATTGAGTTGGTTTCTAACCTTCCCCGAGTTGATGATGAACCCTAGTTAATGAATCTTTTCCTGACGATTTTTTATTCCTCATTGAATCGTCTAATCCATGGTATGGATATGTCTTGGTAAATATCCAAACCCAACATTTTTGTTCTCATTTATCCCGTGATGAGCATCAAGATATACACCATCAAGTTAGACACTACCTTATCATCGATGACACTCTCTATAATAGAAGGGTTGATTTGATCTTGTCACTACCTTTTACTTGAGGAAGCTGAGAAAGTTTTGAATGACTTTCATGTCGGAGCATGTTGCTATCATCTCTTTGGGTTGGCCACGATCCATAAGATTTTGCGCACAGGACCATTTTTTCCCATAATTTTCAAATATTTATGCATGCCATCTAGAAGTTTCACTCATATCAAATCTATATGAGTTGGTTTTCTCGTGGTATGAGCTTGGGATATATAAATACAATCAAGGTTCACCAAATTCTAGATATCTAGAACCATCTCTTAGCCTCCTTCACTAATCTATATAAGAAAGGTCATCCATGGAAAAAGGGGGAAGAATCATTTATAGATATATGCTATTGTATTTTTAGAGGAGATTCTTCATTCACTTTAGCCTTCATCTCAAGTTTTCCTTTCTTGAGTGAGATCCTAGGAGGATCAAGAGGAAGGAGTACACGGAGGAATGAATCATTCATTGAAGGTGAAACAATATTGATGTACTTATCCATTTTTATGATATAGATATATGGTTTTCCCCTTTCCATTTTGATGGTATTCAATTGTAGAAGATATATATGATCTCTCCTTGAATAGATCAGGTTAGATATAGACTAGTTTTGTTATTTCCTAACACTTGGAGAATTCATAGATTGGTAATTTTTTGTTGCTTATGTTCAGGAAGAAGATCACAGGAGCTGGAGATGGATCTTGAGAGATGCATCACCTAGACACGCGAGGATAAAATTCATTGAAAAATTATGCCATTCTCCCTCTTCTAGTATAAAAAGGAAACTAATTGTTTGGATCTAGGGAAAACTATTTAGAAATCTAGCCCCGTTTTCTATCTTAGATCAAGGGAATATCCAAGGGAGGTTTGTCTTATCTGTAAGCCAGATTTATCTACAAAAAACACCTCACCTTGTGGGTCACCTATTATGTGTATCAACTATAGATATTTGAATAATATCACCCTCAAGAATTGATACCTTTTTCCTGGGATTTATGACTTGATAGATTAGTTGCAACATGCAAAGTACTTCACCTAGTTGGATATAAAAATATAATACCACTAGGTATGAGTTAAATAAGAATACATCTAGAAGACTACCTTCAAGAAAAGACAATGTATATACTAATGGTTGGTAATGCCTTTTGGTTTATGTAATGCACCAACTACATTTATGCATTTGATGGATGATGCATTCTGTCCCTTTCTAGATTCTACATTTATGCATTGGATGAATGATGTTTTAGTCCCTTTATAGATTCATTTGTATTAGTGTACTTAGATGATATATTGGTTTATATATCTATTAGAGAATAGAATATCTCACATCTCATGAAAGTGTTAGAGTCTCTAAAAAATAATCGATTTTTGGTAAACCTTAAGAAATGTGAATTTTCTTAGTAGTCATTGGTGTATCTAGGGTATGTGATTGGTGGAGGGGAACTCAATATAGATCCCTCAAAGATAGAATCCATCCTTAAGTGGCCAAATCCCACTAATGTCACTAAATCTAGGAGATTTTTAGGCCAACATAATACCTATGAAAGTTTATAACATCATTTTTAGCCATGGCTACATCACTCCATGCTATAAAAATTATCAACAAGAGTTTCTAGTGGAGAAAGAATCAACATAAAACTTTTGAGGAGTTGAAAAGAAAGATTAATCAAGAATCAATTCTTGTATTTATTAATTTGCAAAAGAATTTTGAGGTGGAGATGGATGCAAGTGGGTATGCTATGGGTGCACTTTGGGATAACAAGGAGCATCATATCAAATAGAGATACTATATTTCTTAGTGCCTTTTGAACTAGACTTTGGGAGAATATGGACACCAATTTGAAAATATCCACAACTTTCCATCCACATATTGATGGTAAAACAAGAGTAGTGAACAAGACATTGGTTTATGTTTTGAGGGGTTATAATAAGAAGAATCCAAGGACCTGGGATGAAAATTTGATTTATATTTATCACTTTTATAATCGAGTAGTCCATACTTCTACTAGTAAATCCCCTTTTGAAACTTGATTTCAGTATTTACCCACTTCACTCTTAAATATTGTATATGAACAACAAGGAGGAGTGAGGGAAGACACCACATGAGAATCATTAAAGGATAAAAATTCATATTAGATAAATATATTTGCAAGTATAGGAGACATTGAATAAGTCACAAGAAAAGTACAAAATCTAGCACAATTAGCACAAAATTGAGAAAACATTCAAGGTGGGAGACAAAGTTTGGTTGTATATAAACAAACAAAGGCTATAGGGTCCTGATAACAATATCAAGGCCCCATGGTATGGTTATTTTGAAGTGTTGGAGGAAGGTGGGTGATAATGCATATAGACTTAGCCTACCCCCATATATGTGCATTTACTCAGTAGTGAAAGTGAAAAATCTAAATCTCTATGAGCCTTCCATGTTGGACCATGAAATCAATGAGAAAGACTTACCTACCATAGAGGACCTAGCACTAGAATCTTAAGAAGAGTTAACACAAGATACAATTTATAGAATAAGTCCATAACAACTAGATGGGGGTAGTATGAAATTTGGTAGGTTGAGTTGAAAGGACAACTTCATGCAAGGCCAAATGGTACTCTGGGGAGAAGGTAAAGGAAAAATTTCCTCACCTCCTTTAATAAAAGTTTTTGGGGAGGAGGTATGATCCAGAGTGGATAATTATATAATTTTTCATCTATTTTGGTACTTTTTGGGTGTAACAATTGGAGCTATTGGATTTTATGGCCTATTTTATGGGAAGGTCCCACTTTGGTGATTTAGGGTCCAAAACCTTATGGAGCCCGCTTGAGGCCTTAAATGGTTGTTTTTGGAGTAAAAAATTTGTGATGGTTTTTATTCTTGATGTGATATTTTTATTTTCACCACCTATTTCCATTGATAAGGCTAGAAGGATACACCACCCCATGAGTGGGACCCCCTTTGCAAGTGTGTTTCCAAACATCTCATCCCTTGCTAAGTTATAAGTTACCTGCTAGGCATTAGCTTGCTGGATGTTGACACTAGCCTAGGGGATTTAGTGGAACCCAATTGGATTTGAACCCAAGCCTTTCCTAGGTGATCCCAACCAGTTATTAACTCCTCTAGTTAAAAAAAAGCACAAATTTCAAGGTACATTTAATCATTAAAAACTTAAAAGTTTATGGAAAATGTTGTGTTCATTTATTTTTCAATTTCCTTTTTTTCTTCATTTTTGAAGTGAAAGTTTTCCATAACATTTTTAGTTTCTTTCAATATGTTAAAAATCTATAATTTGATAAGAAGGTTAGAGAGCCTCATCCATATGAGTGTGATTTATATAGGGAGTTTGAAGTTGGATTGGAAGTAGAGGACACAAATTTTATGAAGAGGATTTGACTACCCTACAAATAGAGACCAGTATTGAAGATGGAATTTTGATAGTTCAAAGAGTTAAAATCCACAAGAAAATACCATTTATCATAGGGGTCAAAAAACCAAAAATACAAAATGTAGCAGAGATACCGAAATAGAGCCAAAATATAATGGAAAAAAAAGATAAAAGTCAAGAACGAAAGAAACAATTTCTGACACCAAAAATAAACTCTATAGACTCAACATGACCTAGAAAGACCCTATAGTGTCACAACCCCCACCCTCTAGTGATATGGAAAGAGTAACAAACTCAAACCCAGAACATGTATGTGGTTGTCTAAGATAAAAGTAGCATATGTATGCAGCATTATTCAAGGAAAGTTGCATATGTACACAACTGTATCAAAAGAAAACCACATGCACCCTATAAAAGCCTCTAAAATTGAGAGAGAAAGGTCTGGAAGACTTAGATAGTATTGTAGAAATTTAGAGAATGCTAAATAAAGGTCTAAAACACAAAAAAAGTTTCAAAAGAAATTCAAAAAGAAAGCACCCCTAATGACCCAAAAAGGGAGAATTCCCCAGTGGAGTTGTCAATTATGTTACGAAAATATAAGTCCTATGACTATGGGTCAGGGCCACAACAGAAGGGTCAGGGCCACAACACAAAAGTTCCTGAAAAGACTTCTCTCATACATTAATTAGGCATTTAATTAAAAGTAACTACTTTCAATAACTAACTTTCAAAGGATTTAAAATTGAACATACTTGGAAACCAACGTTTGAAGTCGATCTTGCTCAAGAACCGTTTCTCTAGAACTCTTACACAACAATCCTTTGAAATTATTGCAAATAAAGAAGCATGGAACTGCAAATAGGTAGTTATATGCTAACTAACTATTCATGATCATTTCAATTTGCATGATAGATTCAAGACAAGACATAAAATAATCTCATTTAAAGTATGAATCAACAAATAAAAATGGAAAAGAATGAGAGATATTGTATTAACAACAACATAGAAGTTGGTTACAACCTGTAACCACTGTAGCACAGTCCCAGGAATAGGATCCAATTTCTCCACCCAAGGCTAGAGATGACAAGCATAACCTACAAATATTTGTGTTCCAATAGGTCCAAGAAAGAAATGGATTTCTTCCTGACAAGATAAGGGGAAACAAAAATACTAAAAACAAGGGTTTTCAAGGAGGGAAGGACAATCTCAGATGCAAGGGAAAAAGGGGACTTGCAGGGCTATAAGTAAAATTCCAGCATAAGGGTGCATTTCTTTGATATATCTTTCCTCCATCCCAAGGCTCTCTTTTATACTCCCTTTTGAAAGTTGGAGTAGGTATGAATGGGATACAAGAGGTCGAGAACCTAGGGAACCCGTCAAATCCACCAGAAATATCAATATTTATTATTTTTTTGGAGCCAATTAAACATGTACATGGGTTTCTAACTAGAAAGGAATGTATCTACACGAGTTACTTTAAGGAGAGTCGCGTACATAAAGAAAAAAAATGATTTTTTAAGATATTTTTAGGGAGGAAAATGGGGTTTTTGCTCTTGCAAGCAAGGAAAGGGATGTAACTAAGGCCAATGAGTCATCATGATAATATGTGGTGTCAAATAATGCTATAACATTTATGATGATCTATTCTTGGATTTATGGCTTCCAAGTTGCAGAGATCGATTTCTATAGATCCACATTTGCAGAAGCAGAAGAGGGAGAATCCATCAAAGTGGTGGTGACAGAGGAAATCATCATTAATAGTATTATATTTCCAATAACTCACTCTAATTATTGCAAACATATAATGGAGTTTCCCAAAAGAAAGGAGTGTACATGTAAATAAATGATCAAATTTTTTTTTTTGCATAATTACAAGTTGAGTTATGGGTTTGGTTAGTTATCTAACTCCATTTACCTGTACCCAATCATCTTTAACTAATTGAAGATGAATTAAATAGAGCATTAATCCAAGGAGAAAGGTAATGAATGAATGCATTTCAAATCAAGCAAATGTTGGTCGATCCCCACCATGTCTGCAATCCCCTAATCTCCCATGCTTTGTTGGTGCTCAACCTAGAAGCCCTTGTTTCCAGTTATCCCTGAACACTACTTTATTTGATTAGAAACCTTCTTGAATTCTCCTCAAATCTACCAGTGTATCAAAGGTTGAGATATACTTTATTGCAGAAGCTTCGATGGAGGAACTCAATGTCCTTTCGATAGAGAAATGTTGCAAGAATGAAAGTAACTAATTAGCCTCCAGACTATTGATTTTAATAAGATGCTCATTCCTTCGACATTTTGTGTTCTTAATGTTTAATTTACAATAAATGTCTACTGTCTAGAACACTAATTGCAATGAATTTCTCTCATAGTTGATTGAACTAACAAGTTATTTATTAGTATAACTAATTTTTTGCGTAGACTTGTATGTGTGAGTTTTACAGGTTTCAGAAGAAGAAATCAAGAAGGAGCGAGAGGATTTTGGAATTTGGATCGACACCAAACATAGGACCACAAGAAATTTTACCTTACCCTCTTCTACAAAATATAGTTATTTCAATTAAATTAGTTATAGAATCTTTGTTGTTCGATGTTATTGGAATTTTTTTGTCTTTTACGGTGATCAATATGTTTCAGTTAGCCCACAACTATAGGGGACTTTCCTGACAAATAGAAATCATGACCATACTGGGATTCTCACTAGTGGGTCTATCTTTGGGGTTTGCTTTGTTTGCTTGGTTTGTTTTGTTTTCTTTTGTCTCTGAATCCTTTCTGATACTTAGATCAATGGCATTTAATTGTCCGAGTTCTTCCTTACTCACCTAAGCTTGCTTGAATACCTCCTTATTTATTTTTTGAAATTTTTGAGGTACATACGTGTTGTTCTTTTATAGTAGTTGCATACATACGCGTTCTCTAGTTAAGACAACCACATACATACGCAGGCTACCTTTGGGACATGCACATACATCTCTGTAGGAGGATTCTTTCTCAACTTTCTCTGTTTGTTGGGTGTGGGGTTGGGTGTCTAGAGTCGTTTTGTGGTTTTGGGACTCTATTTGTGTTTTTTTAGTTCAAAAATTAATTAGTTAGTTTCTTTATAAATAAAAACAAAAAAAAAAGTATTTCTTTGTTTGTTGTTTTTAATCTTGTAGAGGTAGTTTTGGTAGTTTTTTCTCAACTTCTTTCTTGGCTAGGATAGGCCTGGTTGATGTCTTGGATAGTTCTTTATAGATCTGGGCAATTTCTTTTTCTTCTTTTCTTTCTTTATTTCTCTCTTGTTCAATTTTGAGAAGAAATTTTGCTTGAACTTTCCTATTTCTCCTTTTCCTTTTGAACAACAAAAACAAAATAACTTTAGAAATAATTATTTTTGTATTTATTTTTAGTCCTTACTACTCTCTTTTCGTTGAAAAACAATTTTTTTTGAATCATACTTTCCATTTTAAAGTGCTTTTTGGTTTCAGATTACATTTTCGATTCGTGAAAGGATTCCATTTTTTAAATAATTTTTTCATTCTTTCATATCATTGAAAAGTAAAGAGTTTTCTCTTTTTTTCTAAAGCGTTTTTGTTTACACTACTTTTAGTGAAGAACACGCTTATTATATAACAATGTTCTTATAAGTGTCTTGATTTTATGATGTGTTCTTAAAAACATCACTCAGTTGCATCTATTTCCCTTGTGATAAAAAAACAACCCCTTGAAACAAACACTTAACTAAAATAAACTAGACTTTTCATTTTTTAGGGTGAAAAAACTAATTTAAGCTAGGGCTCCAAGGCCAATAAAGAAACTTAGGAGTCTAATATAGGGAGATTTAAAATCAAATAGTCATATAGGTGTGACTGGGAAACTCCTCTCACACAGGATCCAAACACAAGGTCACATGAGGGAGAGACAAGGAGATAACCCCTCAAAAGCTTGATTGAACATAGTAAAGAGATTGTATTTTGGGGGTTTTGCTAGTGCCCATACCTCCTTGAGAGGAAGTGCTTTCAAGCCTTTAGGATTAGTTACCCTACTGATACGTTCAATCTCAACTATGAATTTTTCCCTTGGATGTTGACCGTGAGTTGGTATCCTTAATTTCCTTTCCTAGGATTCTTAGAGGTGACTGCGGGAGGTTACCTGTGGTACCTAGGTTAGACGTCACATCACACTTTCTAGTATCCTTGAAGGGTGCCCCACGAAGCTTGGGTACTTTCACTAGGTAGGGATGGTTAGTGGAGGTCAGGGTAAATGCCCCTCACTCCTTCGTTCTTCAGTCCACATGACTTAATTAACCTGTGTCGTTGTCCAAAATATCCTTGCCTAACTTCATTACTACTATGATCTTGAGACCTAGTCTACCCAAGCTAGAGTATTGGTGAAGTTGTTTGTGTTTTTTGTTGCCACAAACTTTTTTCTAGTGGTGTTCTCCGCATACATAGATGACTTAGGTAAGTATGCTGATAATCACCTTGAGTCTATGATTTAAGGTGGCTGATCAACTCCCGCATCGATCTAGGATAATTCAGGGCCTTCTGCATGTTGAATTGGATTCTTTGTCGCTTACTTTGAGGTGTCAAATAAATTGAAATGACATATTTATATTGGCTAGTCCCATTGACATCGTATAGATAGAGCCTACAAAGGAAAACAATTTTGCGTCGAAGGTTATACAAATATCAAATCTTGAGGCTGAAGGATTTGTTAGATCCTTTAACCCTCCATTGAGTAGATCAGATGATCTAGTCATCTTGCTGATTTCAGATTCCAGGTTGGATTACACTGATAATCTCCATCTCTTATGGTTTTTCATGGAAGACACTTCATAAGTGTCTGGGACAAGGCCCCCTACAACCCCCATGTCGACAATAGTATGAGGAGGCATCCTACCTCCTTTCTTCTCTACCTAAACAACAAGTGTGGTTCAATACAAAATCACTGCATCGGTTAGTGGCTCTATGTTGTCGATCATTGGGTCCAATCATTGTTTGAGTGAAATCTCTTCGTCTCCTTTCATGTCTAATGATTTCTTGTTTGGAATGTCATTGATTGGCATGCCGAACATGTTAGCTGTTTCCAAGCTGATTACTAAGAGTATTAACGTTGGAGCTGGGAGTTCTTCAACTCCCTTCCAAGATATTTCTTAAGGAAGAGGGAATATATCCCCATCATTCTCCTCACTTGAGAGTGGGTATTTCCCATATTCCATCCCTAGTCCCTTTATAGGATGGGGTGGTGCTATGGGTAGATATTTTCAATCATCCAACATGTCTTCTTCTTCAAACCCTTTGATTATATTTGGTGGATTCGGGAGAAATCCCTTCCCCTCTTAGGGAACTTCAACATGGGGTAACCCCTTCCAAGGCCAATGGAATCCCATGCAAGGGTCATAATATTCACAATGGATGTCATAAGGGGGAAACCCATTTCTCGGCCAGAAATACTCGATGCAAGGGTCTTTCCCTTTGCAAGGGATATCAACAGGGGGAAACCCTATTTTTTCTTATGAGAACTAGATGGGTGGAGGATTTCCTCCTTATAAACAAGGATTTCAAGGTTTTAATAAAAACCCTATCCCATCAACAAGATCTTCCTGGAAATATAGTGCAAGTAATAATCCAAGTTATCATTTTCCGAGGGCTAGTCAATCAGGAGCTCCAACTCTGCTAGTTGGAATTCTGGGCCTCCGCTGAGGCTATCTTTTCTGGAAATGTTAAAATTTCCAGACCTATAAAAAATGATGAAAAATCCAGTTTTCCATGATCCAAGATGGCCTTCGGTCCCCACCAATATACCTTCATATGTTCCAAAATTTGAAGGTCAATCCGGTGAAGATCCAGGTGACCACGTGATGAATTTTCACTTATGGTGTTCATATAATTCTTTGAACAATGATTCCATATGAATCCGTATCTTCTAGAATAATCTTACGAGATTTGTAGAAAAATGGTACATTGATCTTGATGGCTCAACATTTCGTACTTTCCATGATCTAGCCTAGGTTTTCCTTAACTACTTCTAGCTCCCTGTCTAGTACAATGCCAACAACGATCTCCTGTCCATGCTTAAACAAGATAAAACCACTCATATATTAGATCATATCTAAGAGTGGCATAGGTGGAAGAGGTTGATCAAAGCTAAGGTCCCTCTTGAGTTCTTGTTGGAATGGTTCCTTAAGTCCTTGTTGCCTTACATCTCCAAATATGTGTCTACGTTAGGAGTATCCCTTGAGAAGGAGATGATTTTCAGGGCCTAGTAGGTAGATCTGATCTACTCAAAATCTAGGATTTTTTATGAGATAATGCCAAATGCACCATGACCAGGAACTGAACTGTAAAAAATGAAGTATGGACCATAGATCAACGACATTATTGGTTCCATCAAGAGAACTACCAAAGATTTGGTTGCGAACCAGATGACACAGATAATGATTCATCCATTTGATGGAAGTATTGTTTCCACTGTCCAATCATTGGATTTTTATGTTGCACAATTGACAGCCCCAAAAGGAACCCAGTAACCAAGATGGAAGAAGAAGAGGAAGGATAAGAAGGGAGGTAGAAATAATAATAAAAATGTTAAATTTGATGTAAATTCTTGGGGGGGCAAGAAGGAGAAGAAAAATGTGAAGTTTCCTTGCAAAATTTGTAGAAAATATCACCTTACCCATCAGTTCCCAAAGATGGAATATGCTCAACTCTTTTTAATGCAACAATTTCCTACTGTGCTAAATAACCTATTCCCACAAGGGAAAAATATGCATGTGGGATATTTCAGTGGAAATCCTCTAGGGGCACCCAAAATGCACCCTCATCTAATGGAACCATGCCGTTCATTAATATGGTGGATTTGTGAAGAATTTTGATATGTTGACTAGAGCCTGTGATTACGAAAAACCTGATTCAAAATCTAAAGGGAAATAAAATTTTGATCCTCATAATTCTATGCATATAGAGAATCCTAAGGGGGAAACAATACCACACATACCAAAAGGTTTGTATACATGTGCATCACACAAACTGAATGCTCGAGCCACACCCAACTATTATATTTTTGAGTACTTATCTCGTATGTCATGTGCGACATCATCCCTAGAGGTGATTGAAATTTTCCCTACATAACGAGCTAATTTTTGTCCTCCTTAGGAGCTACTGACTCCTCATTTCAACTTAGTATCAAGTTCGATGCTATATATGTGAATCCTCATCTTCCCTATCATGTATCCTTCCAAATTAATTTCGTGTATGTGTTACACCCAAAATTTTCACATCTAAGTGTCACACCTTGTGTTCACATCCCCGACACCATGGAAAACATGTTGACATGTTCCCTAGCTCTCAAGAGGAGAAAATACACTTTCTAAAGGTTGACCACATTATATTCCCCCTTATTTATTGGATTAGTTGGATCACTGAAACCCCCTTGCAATATATTAGGGAGTGTCACCCCTTGTGTGATGCCTCTTTCTAGACCAAGAGGGAGCATCCCTGATGCCCTCTCTCAAGTTTGTAGGGAGCATAGATCCTATTAGGGTGGTTTTAACCAATCCCACCTTTTCCTATGGATCATCTCTGAAATAATTCTGGTGGTTATGATCACTCGAGTCTATCCTTTTTGGGTAATCAATCCTAACTTATGGAGGAAATATCTCAACCTTCCATTGATATTCTAAGTTGTTTAAACCTCCCAAGTCTCTATAAAAACAAGGCATATCAAGGGTGGAGGGGATTATATGAATTTAAGGTCAGAAGAATATCAAACTTCTGGCTCATTTATCAACATACAATAAGGGGATGGATAGGAGAAGCATTGGAGGAAGCTTTCTTAACATCAAGGCGATTGTAAGTGTTGTCCATTGTTTCTCATGAATATAAGCTTGGACTATTCCCATACTTCTATCTCATTTATCTTATACACGAATGTTATTCTTGTTTCGTTTAGTTATATTTGTTTTCATATAACTTTGTGCAAGTAGTAGAAGAGGAATATTGTTCTGTCTAAGTGTAGGAAGATCGTGATTGAGCTAGGACTGGATCTAATGTTGGAGCAACAAGGAGCAGTGAGGACAACCTTAGAAAAAGGTGCACTCTAATTTTCCTTTTCCTTCTTCTCATTTTCATGTGTGAATAGACAGGATAAAGGGATGGCAGTGTCCACTTTCTCTATTTTGTCTTAGCCGAAGAAAAATCGACTAAGGGGAACTTAACATGTCCATAGTGTAAAATTTCTCATAACACAAATTGGTGACTCCACTAGGGATATAAAGAATATTGTTGAACCCTACCTCGATGACTTTCCTACTCATTCAGCTCTTCGAGAAGATCACATTGACCATCTGAGCGAAATTTTTCTCAGCTGTCAGTTTTACAACATACGCTTGAATCCTCACAAATGTGTTTTCATTGTTGAAACAGATAGACTCCTAGGCTGCATGGTTTCAAAATATGGGATTAGGATGGGATCCCTTAAAAGTGAAATCTATTTTGTATTTACCTCCTCCCAATAACCTTAACCAACTCCAAATTTTGCAGGGGAAGGAATTTTTTTATGTTGTTTCATCTGCAATTATGCAAAGATCATGAAAGGATTTATACAATTATTGAAGAAGGACACCCCTTTCATTTGGGATGACCAAACTTAGAGATCATTTGATGCTCTCAAACATGCTTTAATGCACACACCATTTTTTCATCCCCCCAACTATATGAGAGATCACATCCTTTACTTACCCACCTCCACTTCCACTATTTGCAAGGTACTGGTTCAAGAGGATGACAACAGAACTAAAAATGTGGTATAATACTTGAGTAAAAGCCTCATAGGACCCAAACTTTGATATTCGCATGTTGAGAAGTTGGCTTTAGAAGTGATCATCACTGTTCAAATATTTCACCATTACATCCTTCCAAAAAACCACAATTATTTCCAACTCGAACCCCATGTATCACATTTTGACTCGACAAGTACTGGGGGGAAATAATCTAGGTGTATCATTATTCTCCAGGAATTCAATCTTGAGTTTGATAAATCGAATTCAAAGAAATCATCTGTCTTTGGTGAGTTAATTTGTGAATTTCCCCATACAGATGCAGAAACTGACCCCTTTAATTCACTTCCAGATGAGTCATTGTTCCTCATTAATATGTATAATCCTTGGTATGGAGACATTCTCTTATATCTCCAGACCCAACGCTTTCGGCCTGATGTATCCCATGAAGAG
>ML777281.1:262863-305241 GCA_009831015.1 Picea engelmannii | reverse complement strand
GCCATGAGCCATCTTTCTTGAATACCATTACCACCGGTGCAGAGTAAGAACTTTGTCTAGGTCTAATAATGGCAGCCTCTAACATTTCTTCAACCATGCACTCAATTTCTCTCTTCTAGGAATAAGGGTATCTGTATGGCCTGATGTTAGGAGGAACACTACTAGGAATTAGGTGAATATCATGATCATGATTTCGAGTAGGTGGAAGACCTTTGGGAATATCTTCAAATACTTTGGAATTCTTATCAATGATCCCTTGGAGATCTAGAGGAATAGATGGCTTAGATGTTTGAACATCTACTAAGTATAGTTTTGCAATAAAACCTTGATGCCCCCTTTTCAATAATTTTTTCATGCCATTAGAGCTTATCACCTTACCGGGTTTCCCTGTGATACCTCTTAACTCAATTTCTTTTCCTTCCAATGAAAATTTCATGAAAAGTTCTTGAAAATTAAAAGCTACCATTCCTAATGATTGTAACCATTGGATTCCTAGTACAACATCAACACCACCCATGGGTATAGCAATCATTGGACTATTCATTACATATTCCACCATAGTAATATTGATCTTATTGCATTTTCCTGAGCAATTGATAGTTCCTCCATCTGCAGTCATTACTTGAAACTCTGGTGCTGGATATACAAAGAAATTGAGAGCTTTGGCTAATTTATAGTGAATGAAATTATGAGTAATTCCAGAATCAATTAGAACTATTACCTTTTTCTTTTTGATATATCCTTCGATCTTGAGGGTCCAAGGAGTTCTAATTCCAACCAATGCATTACACGATATCGTGGGAGTCAACTCTTCAGATGAAATCCATTCTACGTTTTCATCTTGAGATGGTTCTTGTTATTGTTCTTCTTCCTCTTCACAATCTATGTATAATAATTTCTTCACACCACACTTATGTCCCTTACTGTACTTGTTGTCACAATTAAAGAATAAACCTTTTTCTTTTCTTTCCTCCAATTATTCAGGTGTCAACCTTGTAGGTTGAGATGTTTTAGAAGAAGGAGCATTATTCTCTCTATAACTGTTAGGATTGGTCCTTCTCATAGCCATATTTTTACTTTCAACATTTCTTTCCACCCTAAATGCATTCTCCAATGATTTGGGTTCCCAAAGGAGAACCTCATGTTGAATGTTATCCTTTAAATTTTTTAAGAATACATCAATTGAGTGCTCATCTGAAATATATGTTACCTTTATTTCAATCTTTGGAAGTTCTCAATGTGCTCAGTAACTGAACCCTTTTGCTTGAGATTTATAAATTGGCTAAAGAAGGTATTACTCGTATCCTCATAGTGTGATATCATTTCTTCCGTGAAAATTTTCCAAGTGACGAGTGATTTGAGAGAAAAAAGCCAACGATACCATACAAATTGATTGGGTTCTAAATATAAATAAGCAATTCGTACCTTTTGTATATGTGGCACATTATGTATATCAAAGAATTGCTCCATCTAAAGTGTCCATGTGATTGGGTCTTTTCCATCAAACTTCCTCATATCGATCTTAGGAACATGGTTTGTATTCAACCCAAAGTTGGAGTTTCTCCATTATTGATTCAACTTCCTTGTGTCCTCATCATGAATTTCATGGGATGCATTTTCACTTTCAGGTGTCCTCTCTATTAGGAAAATTTTCAATCCTTCCATGATCTCCTCTTTTAAACCCTCTATCATCTCTTGTAGTTGATATTTTGTTATTGTCTTGTTTTGTAAATCATTTATGTACCTACAAATTTCTTCACCTTCATCAAGAGTCCATGTAGGATTGCCTGGAGGCTTATTTGGTGTAGAAGTTCCCTTTTTGGGTGGCATGTTGGCCAAGTATCACGTTTGAACCTTGATTTTGAGGTGGTTCTTCTAGATAATCTTTCTTCTGTTGTATCTCCAAAGTTTTGGCCCTTTTGGGTATAAAAATTTATTTTTTATAGTTCTCTAATATTTCTTCTCTACAATGCCATAGGTCTGATCAAAATTGGATGTGCCAAGTGAAATTTACGGTAACTTCCCCACAACTTGCTGATTTTGGGCCTTTCCAAGAGATCTCACTTGTATAGCATGCCCCGCACAAAATGATTGATATAAAATTCTGAAAATCATACCAGAAATACTACAGACTGTCCACTATCCAATGCAACTAGTCTCACTCAATTTGGATACTTTAGGAAGAAATTATGATTGTTTTACTTGGAACAACTTCTGGAGACTAGTCATATACCCTATCTTCCACAGGGTGTATCTACAAATGTAAGATGACCTGAAATCTAAATTTTTTATCATAGATACCTTACTAATTTATGTGAATAACCTCTAGAGTTCAGGGTCTGAAACATTACAGAAAACATTTTATAGTGAAAATTATGCAATGACTCAGTTCAAGATGATTCCAGAACCCTATCTTGCACAGGATGTATCTCCAAAAGTATAAGGCCTCAGGAGCTAAAATTTTAACCCAACGTACCTTGATCCGTATAGTAAATATCCTCCAAGCCATTCCTTCTGAAACGTTGTATAAAAAAGTTATAGAAAAAATTCCAAGGTGTCTTAGATATAGCAGTGAAACCCCAAGACCTTGAGCTCTGATACCATATGTTAAGAACCAAATATCAATATAGCATAGAAAAACCTCAAAATAAGTATTCAACACCTTGAAAAAGAGAGAAATTAAGATAAAAATCCTCTTCGAGTGGGAAACCTCCTTATGCCCACATAAATGTACAATTACAAGATGATTCCAAATAAAAATGTCTCACCTCTTTTCTCATACTATGGGTCTTGAAGAACTTCAACAACCCACCGTTCCTAAGAGAATTTATAGTTTTTTTATCTTGAAAAGTGGCCAAATCATCCATTTTGTTCTCTAATTCCTTCGATTCCAACATGGTGGAAAGTAACCTCCTAAAAATGACAATAAAACTCATTAGCAAAGATTTGAGACCAAAACGATGCTTTTCTGTTAAGAAAAACTCATTTTTATTTTTATTTTTGTGCCTGACCCCCCTAGAGCGAGCTACAGGGAACCAATGCCCCCTTTATATGTTGTGAAGGGTGTCATCGATGATCCTCACAACAGTCTAAGGGAGTGACACTGCTCGAGGGCACCATTAAATCCCTAGATCGACTCAAATCCCATAAAATGTGCATGAAATGAAGAAATGAAACCATGAAAAGGTAGAGGATGAAAAGAGGTCTTACCTAGTCCAAATGGTAGTTGAAATGATGCTCCATATCTCCTGGAATAAAAAACAGAAGAATCACTTAGAAAGGGGTAAAAGTACCAAATTTTACGAGGTGAAGTGAAAATGAATTAGAATTTGGCCCATTTGGACCTATTTTAACATTTTAACTAGTTCATTTTTATCCACTTTCATATTAAATTACCCTAGAGAGCTATTTTTATATTTTTTGTTGATTTCTATCAATATCTCTAACACTCTTTTTGCCTATACATGGTATGTTTGGTAGGTTACTAGGAAGTAGAACACTTTGATGACCTTGTCTTGAAAGAGCATGCTTAGAATTTATTCGATCTCTTAAAGCAACGAAACATCGTTTATTGAGCGATAGTTTAACCCTTTTTCAGCCTTTTTAGTCTAACCCATGAAAAAGGAATACTCTAAACACTCTTGTTAGAATATTTCTCTCTCGTATCATTTTATACTTTTTTGGGCCTGAGAGACTAAAACATACGAAAAAGTCAACTTTGCAGTTTCCTTTAAGTTCTTTTCAAATTCCCTAAACACAAAAAACCACCGAGTTTACCTTCTCTAGGCTCATAAAACTATTCATTGAAGGACCAATTTGGGATCAAACCCTTACTTCTTCAGGTTTGTTAAGCATGTGAAGAGGAACTTATTGAAGGTGAGTTATACCGAGCATTTGTTATCCTCCTCAAGCTCATTAAAAAACAAAGAGGTACTCATCTATTTGGATGGGGGGGAAATTTGGGAAGTGGGTCAAGCTTTTGAAACATTACAAAAATTGTTCTTAGTCACCCTTGAACATAGAACCTATATACATCATTCTTAGAGTTGGTTAACCCACTTGTCTCCGATTCATATCAATTCTATGTGTCGTCATACTCTTTTGACTCCTTCAAAGAGAACCTTTGGTTGTTGTTACATTATGTTATATTTCATTCCTTGTCGAGTCAATGCTTCCAAGTCACTTGTCGTGCCACACAATGTTCAAGGGAAGTCTCAAATTCAATAAACCTTTGTGGTATTATCCATTTTCATACCCATGTCATTTTGTCCACATTTTCTCTATCATCTCAAATCACTATCCTATTCAATTTCATGTCAATGATGGGGGATACATCATGGACCTCTTTCGACAAGTCTATTCCTATCGAATTAAACAAATATCCAGGAGTCAGACTTAGAAACCAACTAGTGCCTTGGAACCTGCATGCCTCAATGACAATTTATCTCACTTTTGACAATGGGTTTACATCATTAGCCTCTGATCAAAACATTTCGTCAAAATTTTGACTTCAACTCATTGATTCACATTCGCTGGATTGTACTGAGGTAGCTTGGGAGTCATTGACATTACTGGTGATTTCCCTTGCACTTTTTAACAATACACATTAATCACCTGTAATCAAGTGGTTTCTACTATGTTCAACATCAACACCTATATTAACATGGTTAGAATCGTACTGGTTCATGATCAGGATGAAGACCCTGGGAACCTTGTTGGCACATACCAGTGTTATGTGCCTAACCAAGTTGCGATGGAGATCAATATTACTGATGTACATTCTCACATATATCCACTTTTTATTGGTCCATGGCTATGTTGTTGTCATATCGTAGCTCCACTATGTAATTTTTGATGGCTACAACTTGATTCAATCATGGAGGTATGGATTTACAATGTATATCTTGTGGCCATATCCCTAGTAAGTGTTGTCATGGATCTACAATGTATTGGTCGGAGGCCATGCTATAAGTCTACTTTGCACCGATCATGGGTGTTGGGTTCTAAAGATGTCCTAAAAACAACCTTAGTCTGACATTAATTTTATCAATTGAGGATTCATCTTTTCTCTCAAGATTGTCAGCAAAATATATGCGGATAAGTTGTAGAGGTTTAAACCGTGTAGATAGTTTAGTTACAAGAAATATGGGTTTATCTAAATTACTATAATAACTAAGTTCACACATTAAATGAAAACTATGAAACTAATGTTTCAATCAATAGGAAATATATTCTGAGAAATAACACTTCATGAAAAGAAACTTCAATTAATTACTGAACTCATTCATCTATCCAAGAAACAACAATTTTATCTAAAAAATGCCAATGAATCAATCTCTCAAAGGACATTGATTAATTAACCCATTCAAAAGGAACACCGATCTAAAGAAGGAACAATAATTGCGATCTTAATGAAAGGAACAAAAAATGCAAAATTTAATGAAAAGAACCAACAAGCGATAAATTGACAACAATCAAGAATGGAACAACAATCGATAATTTCCAAACAGAACACCTACTTTCTGTGAATGGAATAACAAAATAAATTCATAATAGAAACAAAAAATTAATGAATATGTTCTAACTATTGAAGGAAATATCAACCCATATAATTACCACAAAATAGATAAAATTACAAATAAGACAGTGTCTCCTGTCGACTGGGCCCACGGTCTTCAGAAGATACTGTTATGAAAAACACAATAATGAAAATGGTAAAAACACTTGAAACTTCCATTAATTCCATAATTGATAAGTCATTTACAATTGGGTTGCTGTATAGAATACCAACAATTAAGAGATTGGAATTCTAGTACCCTCTCTCTATCGTTCACTCTTCTTTATATATTACAATAAGACAAGTGAATTAAGTTATCTTGAGGATTGAGAGATCCTCAGGATTGATTTTACTATTTATGAATATTTCAAGATAAAAAACAATCTTCCTTGAACCGTTTTGTGCCTGATTTGTTTAATCTTCAATAGTCTGTGCATCTTCATGATATTCTTAATTATCCTCGATTAACAACAATTGTCCATTTCTGCATAGAATCAAAGTAATTCAAACCCAAGGTTTAGAAATTATCTAATATTATTTAATATTATTTTCGAAATCCCTTTAATCATTTTCTTCCCTAATTACTTCAAACTAATAGAAAATTCAACAAAGAATATATCATAAACCAAAGAAACAAGGATAATATTTATACCTTTTTCTCACCCCAACATACCCCCCAAATTACCTTTTTGCATGTCCTCATGCAACAAGAGAGTTCATATGCAAGGCAATGAGACTGTAGGGTGGAGAGGTCTCTTCTCTAGGCCTATGGAAACCATGCTTACCTTTAAGTTCTTGAAAATGAGCTTCTTCCTTTTTCTTACGGAGTTCACAAACACTATGATAACCCTATGGAGGATACCAAATAATAGGGGGACTATACCTGCATCCAATCTAGGAAGGCCTTGCTTCCATGATCATATTGACATACATTTCTAATCTGAGAGTAGTTGTTTGAAAATTCCTAAAACAAAATGGTTCCCTATTCTTGATTTCATTTGAAGAGACACTCCATCTTAATTTGGTAATAGAAAGGGAATCTTCTCTAATTTATCCAAAGTACTGCAGCCATGAATATACAACATGTCTATGGATGGGAGCTAAATATTCCACAACCTTTTCCCTCTTCATAAATGCTCTATGTTGCATAATGGTGTAAAAGGGTTTAGAAGGTTCTCCTCCAACCCATAGGTCTAGCTCATTTTCTCTTTTCATAAATACATTATGTGCCTTGGCCCATCTCATTTGATTTTTGGCAAAAGATAAAAAGGCCTGAAAATGGATATCCCCAGTGAATGGATTGGGGTTCTCATCTCTGTTTTATTCTAGAATGAAATTATGAAGATATAATTCATACAAAAAATATTTTACTGCATCATCTTGTTCTTTGAAACATGAAATAAAATCAGAGACAGTGGAAAACTCAAAAGGTGTTCCTGCCCTAATGGCTTTCAATTTTAATAACAAATATTGTTCCAATAAAAATAGGGCATAATTATTAGCAGGGGCCCTGCAAGCTAATATATCTGAGTAAATAGAGAAAATACTTTTGATTTTCTCCAAAGCTCAATCAAGCTGACCATGCACCTTATTTTCCTTCTCTTTTTCTCTGCTGAGATCAACAAAGGTTTCATTTTCAGTTGTCGACATTTCTCAGAGTTTGAAATTTTTCTGATGCTCTTTTACTGTCACCATTTCCTTTCGTCATTGGATTAAGGTCTGTTGGGATTGTTCCAATTATGCTTCCAATCTTCTGATAGTGGCATCCTGTTTAGAGGAATGAATCACCTCTTCAGTCTGAACATATTTTTATACTTTTACTGGAGCATCTATCTAAGTTTCTATTTCAGCTGATTCCAGGGGGGCATGAAAATTTGTTTGTGTTTCAACAGAGTGAGTACGAATTTCCCTTCTAGGAAGTGGATTTCTTCCCTGTATTCTAACTCTCTTATATTTCTTCTTCCTATAGGATTTGTCAGACTGTTCTGACTGCTTCTTAAGTTGTCTAATTTTTTCCTTTAATCTGCCAACTTTTTGTTTTAATACCTTTATTTTATTGACCTTCCTCCTCAATGCCTTATTCTCATGTTCTAGTTTTCTGATTCGGTTATTTCCTTCTTCTATTGTTTCTTCATGTTCAAGGGGAATTTCAAGGTCTTCACAACCTTGATCAATTGGAAATTTATTCCCTGTATCCTCTGGGAATTCTTGTTTCTCTAAAGGACTGCTGTCCCTAAACTGAGGCTCTGGCTGTTCAGCTACATCAGGAAATTCCCCCATAAGAGAGGATGGCATCTCTATATCAGGATGATCAAAGACAAAGTTTGAAGGAGGAGATGTTGGAGATTGGGGTTCTTCTGGGCTGTCTATATCTTCAGTAAGAGACATTCCCAAATTTTATAACACTTGGGCCATTTAATCTTCATATCTTCCAAAGAAATCATCTTTCCGCCCTATAGGGTTTTCATGTGATGGATCTTCTGTTTGCACAGTCTCTTGCGTGTTTTTAGGTTGTCTTGTCTTTCTACCCTTTCTTCTCTTAACAGAGGGGGTTTTAGGAATGTAAGTTGTTCTTTGTCTTTTCCTTTTTGATGTTTCTGCTTGCATACTCTGAGTTTCTTCTTTTGACTTCTCATCTTCCAACTAAATAAGTTCTATTTCAATTTCAGGCTGGGTGGCTGGTATTTCTGTTTGAGCATTATCTCCCTCTAGCTAGACTACCTCAATTCCTTGTGGAGGAATTTCATGGTGGATTTCTGACTGGGGAACTTATGGTTACTCTATTTATAAGGGTATATCAAGATCAATTAGGCCCTCCCACTTTATTTGTGCATGATTTAAGGCCCTGACTACTATAAGTTTACTAGCCCATGATGACTGATTACGTTAGTAGTGTCTTTAGCTTTTTGAGTTCTTCCAACAACCTCATGCAAAAATCTATTTAAGAAGAATGGCATATTTAATACTAACCATTGTTCTAACACTTCCAATAGCTTGAGGTGGTGAGTTCTCACCACGTCATATCTTCCATCGCATGTAATGTATTTTTTCACCACACTTGCTAGATCCCTCCAAGGTTCACTAAGAGCATTGGGGTTGAGGCCTTTTCCTTTATTGTCAAATTCCTCCCCTGGTTTTGTAAAGTATTCCACTCTTCCTTGAGTGATGTGTATTTACCATTTCATTTTGTTCCTTCAGGTGGAAAGCCTGTAACCTCGACTATGATGGCGTCAGTGACTGGTATTTATATGCCCCGAATTATTGATATTTCCCCCTGTAGATTTTGGAAGAATGCAAATGCAACATTTGTATTAAATCCCTCCAGTCTGTTAAAATACTGTGTCCACCCTAAACGGTTTAGAATTTCCCTAGCCTGCTCAATAACTCGCAACAGTGTAGGTTCACGACGAATAATTCGGCCACGCATATTTTCTGCAAGAAAATCAACACAACTATCGTTCCCACCTGTGAAACTTTGTTAGATCAGCCTGTAAAATAAATTTACTAGAAATGGTAAACATTACATAACATAAATGGTATATAAAAAATTACGTAATTTCCCATCATCTGTATTCATTATGGCTTATCGATAATCGTGCAGAATGTCCACCCCCCAATGAGTGAAAGGTTGACCTCGACCGATCATAAGTGTGAATTCATTAATGACAGTCAATCAAGTGATGGATTAATTATCACACCACCGCCACTGGGTAGAACAACCATTAATAATTTCCAAAGAAACTTTAATATTAATCATGGAAATGAACGATAATCACATATTTTGTGGAAAGTGCAAGCCCAGATACCAATATCCAAAGTGTTAAGGAATAAATTCTAAATATTCGTAATGTGTCCAAATTTTATAAATATTCCACTTGTCATAATTTTGTTATCCTCCCTTGTTTTGAATAGAACAATAATGATAACCTTTTCTTAAAGAAAGGAAATCTATGAGCACAATAAAAAACTTGGCGAATTAAGATAATCTTCAATACCACAGGCAGAGCCACTGTTGCCCGCAGGAATCCATAGCCTCGACAGAGTTTCCATTTAAACCATAGATGAGCCAGTATCCTCAATAAATAATTTGAATAGGCTTTTCTCAAAAAGGCCACTATCCTGGTTTGGTAGCCAGATAACAACAATGCCACTCACTAGATCCTAACAAGGTGAACAGGCCAGCTCATGATGAGACCTCTTGTCCTTTGACCCTAAATGCCAAAGGCCATTTCCCTGGTGTGGTAGCCATAGTGGGAATGTCACTTATGTTAATCTCTTATGATCATGGCAGGTTGGCTCATGACGAGACCCCCTATCCTTTTTGAGAGAAGGTTTTCTCTTTTCTTTCATTATTATTATTATTATTATTATTATTATTATTTTAGGCTTTATTTTATTGTATTTTTATTAAGGGAGGCTCATCTACTCCTTAAGAGTTTGGGATGGTGTAAGAAGTGTAAGAATGTCAAGTAAAAATGTGCCTTAGACTCCTTATTATGACGTGAAAGAAAATTATCATTCAAGTATATGTAGATATATACGGAAAAAAAACTAATTATGGTGGTTATGGATCATGAACAACATTAAGATAATTCAGAAGAATCAATCCATAAACAATTTCATAAGGTATGCTAAATATTCCCCAAAAATAAAATAGAAATCATTTCCATGATAATTAGAAGTAATGCCTTTGAAAATTAGTTATTGAAGTTCATACCCAAAGGAATAGATAATCATATAAGGAGTAGTCATAAAAACAACACGTGTTGTTGGTGGAAACAAAAATCACTGCTTTCAGGTGAAAGGAACAACAACATGAAAAACTGCAAAGGGGACAACAATCGCGACAAAGGGAACGACAACTGTTACGTTTGAATGAATGAAATTACATGTAAAGGGGAAAAAAATCGCAACAAAGGGAATGCCATATGTTAAGTTCGAATGAACTACATTACCTGCAAAATGAACAATAATCGCATCAAAGGGAATGATAACTGTTACATTTGAATGAACGACATTACCCACAAAGGGAACAACAATCGCAACAAAGGGAACAACAACTGTTACGTTTGAATGAACAATATTACCCACAAAGGGAACACCAATCACAACCAAGGTAATGCCAACTATTACTTTTGAATGAACGACATTACCCGCAAAGGGAACAACATTCGCAAGCAAGGGAATGACAACTGAAGTTTTAGGAAGATGATGATGATATTCAAATTGAAACATCGAATTAATTAATTAGATACCTCCCGCATGAAGAAATTTTGTTCTAACAGATCTAGGATTGACTAGTCATCAACTAATTTCATTTCATAATTTTACGAGTGGGTTCATTCAATGATCAAGGGGGTAACATATATCAGAAGGTTTATGGTGTCATTCATTCATTTCTATTTAATATAGTCACAACCATGCATCTTTTTAGTGCAGCCGTCCGACTTTTGCTATGAAACATGACATATTCATCTTCTGTATAAAAGCAAGGTTTATATTCGATGGATTTTTCAAATTTCAACAAGAGAAATTTGGATTTTGAATTTGAAAGATATGTAACAGTTATAAATAAAGAACATAAAAGAGTGCTAATTATACTCTCATTACAATCATATTTTACCCCCTTTCTAGTCCTTTTTCTCCAAAGCTCTTTATAGTGACTTACCTAGAAAGTAAAAACTTAAAAAAAATCAATCAAATATTCAAAGAAAAATATACACAATATGTATAGTAATGGAAAAACAACAATTTCATGGAGCTAAAGCTAATGGGTTACCTTCCCATCCAGCGAAATCTAAACAATAGGATCATTACTTACTTCTTGGCAAAATGATTCTTTTGAAAGCGACTGATGGTAGAGCCGTAGCCGATGTCCATTTACCAGAAAAGGAGAACCAGAACCGTCTATGGTAACTAAAGTGACAATGACATTATCATGGACTTCCTTGATTTCATACGGTCCCATCCACCTTGTTTTCAACTTCCCGGGGAAATCCTAAAATATGGAATCATAAAGAAGCGCGCAATCACCTTTATGGAATGATTCTTTCTTGATATGCTTGTCGTGCCACATAGCTCTCTTCTTGAAAACAAGCGTGCTTCATCTAAATCATTAAGCTATTGTAAGTGCTGCATGTGTGCTTCTGTAAGATCTATTCCAATTTCCTGGGCCATTTTTAGAGTCTTGATCTCAAATTCAATTGGAAATATTGTCTCTTTGCCAAAGACTAGGTGATAAGGAGAGTTGCCAGTAATGTTACGCCATGTTGTGTGATAGGCGCATAAGGCATTTGGAATCTCGAATGCCCAATTTTGACGGTTTTTTGAGACTGTTTTTGTCAAGATTTCCTCCAAGAATTTATTGGTACTTTCCACTTGTCCATTTTCCTGGGGGTGGTATGGGGAGGTAACCCTATGTTTAATGTGATAGTTGCGCAAAGTGGCCAAGATTTTATGTGCCCTAAATTGTGACCCTTCGTCCGTGATTACTTCCCTGGATAATCCATAGGATACAAATAGTTCAAAAATAAATTTAATGTCTACTTCCTCAGTTGCATTTGACAAGGCTATTACTTCTACCCACTTGGTCATATAGTCTGTTGCAACTAATATATAAGATTTTTGGTTTGATTTTGGGTTAAAGGGGACAACAAAATCTAGTGCCCATATCTCGAAAGGTTTCACCACCACTTGTGGTTGTAGGGGAATTTTATCAGCCCGGATTGGATGACCCATCCTCTGACAACTATAACAGGCCTGGACATACTTCTTTGCATCTTTAAATATCGAGCACCAATAATAACCCATCTGTAAAAACTTATTCCCAGTCCTGCGGTCTGCAAAGTGTTCGCCACAGGGATCATCGTGACACACCTTCAAGACATCATGAATTGCATCCTCTCTAATACATCTTCAGATCTGAAGATCAGACCCTGTGTGGAAACGATATCCACCAATCTAGGTGAACCATGCACTACACTAAAAAATTATTTTCCTTTCTCTTGATGACAGGTGCGTTGACAATTTCCCAACTGCCAGATAATTCGCCACATCAGCGTACCAAGGCATCTTAATAGTCACAATGAAAAAATGCTCATCTAGAAATTGGTCTTATACTATCAAAGAGTTATCTGTCTTGGGAATATGAGACAAAAAAATGCATCAAGATTTTCTCTCCTCGACCGATCTTTAATGGTGATGTTGAATTCCTACAACAACAACAACCACTGAGTAACCCGTCCATTAGTAATTGGTTTGTTGGCTAAATATCTAATGGAAGAGTGATCAATATACAAAAACACTGGATATCATGTTATGTAGTGCCGAAATTTATTAATAGCATGTATAACAACTACAAATTCTTTTTCTATTACTGTGTAATTTAATTCGGCAGGGGTAGATTTTGGATGATAAAGTAAATAGCATAAGGCTTCTTGTCTTATTCCTATCCAAGGATAACGCCTATAGCGATATACGATGCACCTAAAGAGATGTGAAATGGTAACTTCCAGTTTGGTCCTCTCAACACCAGTGCTGTTGAAATTAACCTTTTAAGATCTGCAAATGAAACATCACACTTATCAGACCACTGGAATTCCACATTACTAGTTAAGGCATGTAAAGGTGCAAATATTCTTGAAATTTTTTCTATGAATCTATGATAATATCCTGCACAGGCAAGAAAACTACGTACCTCGGTCTGTGTACGAGGTGTAGGAAATTTTACGATTACCTCTATCTTTGTTGGGTCTACCTTGATTCCATCTGCAGAAACATAGTGTCCTAGTACCACACCTTCAGTCATCATCATATGACATTTCTCATGACTCAAACATAGCCTAGTAGCAATGCATCGTTCTAGCACCTTCGCTAGATTGCTTAAAGCCTGATCAAACTTAGTGCCATAAGGGGTAAAATCGTCCATATAAACTTCGATTCCTTCATTAATTAAATCATAAAATATTCTCAAAAGAGATCTCTGGAATGTAGCTAGAGAATCACATAACACAAAAGGAAATACTTGATATGAAAAGGTACCCCAAGGACATGTAGATGCAGTTTTATCATGATCTTCCGGAGAAATATGAATCTGATTATAACTGCTAAAGCCATCTAGGAAAGAGAAAAATTGATTCCATTCTAAAGTATCAAGGACCTAATCTATAAAAGGTAGGGGAAAATGGTCCTTCTAGGTAGCTTTATTGAGTTTTATGTAGTCTACAAAGATTCACCACTTACCATTCTTTTTAGGGACGATTACTAGTGGTCTGAAATAGGATATATGAAATCTACATCCAACAGTCTCTGTAATTCTTCTTTGACAATGTCCCTGAGATGAGGGCTTAAACTCCGTTGGGGTTGTTGGATAGGTCGGGTATATTTTTCGATATATATATGATGTGTACATAGTTGGGGATCGATGCCCTTCATGTCAGAGTATTCCCAGGAAAAATCTTGTTGGTATTTAGAAAGGATCTGGATTAATTTTTGATGTTGTTGGTCATTCAAATTGGCGTTAATATTCATAAATCTTCCTAGTGTGATTTCAACTGCAATGATGTTATGGACAATAGTAGTGGGAATGTGTTTCTCCATCAACTCTTCCAAAGTATATCCCTGCGCTTCATTATCTAAAATGACTTTTAGCATTTGACATGTTGGGTTACCTATAACATTTGGTCTGTTAATGAAGTTGTTGATCACATCATCTTCTAGTTGGTTTTTGATCCCAAAATCTTCTTCTAGTGTGAGAGGAGGGTGAATGTTTTCATCTGTATATCTAGGTGGTTGCAACTGCTGGTGTATGACAGGAAGACTTGGTTTAGCTAGAGGATAAAAGACAAGGTTCTTTATAGCACTTCCTCTGGAAATTGTCATGTTGCCTGTGTGACATCCTATGTATGCATCTGTTGTTGCTAGCCACGGTCAACCTAATATTAATGGGTGTCCATCTAGTCTACTTCTTGGTTTAATAACTAGGAAATCAACTGGGTATTCCCAAGAGTCGACCGAGATTGCTATGTCTTGTAATGTTTCTACTGGTTTAACCACTGATCTATCAACCAATTATAGAAAAGTTGAATTTGGTTCGTAGGAGGTGATACCCGAGACGTTACAGGTCTCAGTGGTCAGAATATTGATGGCTACCCCAAATCCACCAGTGTATTCAAGAAAGAGAAGCCATGTATCTGAACTGTTACCATGGGATTTCCTGGGTCTGCGTATTTGACTATCTACTGTTTGCCTAGAATAATAGCGGATAAGGTTTCTACCACATGAACAGTTGAAGGATTGTTAGTTTTCTTTCTAGGCTTTTTCCCACATAATGCTTTAATTGTTTTCTCATAAATAGGAATATCTTGTAAATCCTGTAGTAGTGGGATTTTAACACATAGATTGTTTAGCTCCCTGACGATATCAAAGTTGGGATATACAACTGGTTTATCTATCATTAGCCTTTTAGGGAACGAGGGAGGAGAAATTACGTCTTTATCAGGATTTTGTTGCTTGACTGTGTTTTTCCCTGCTCTGCTTCTCCTGTTATAACCACAGTCGATGGTGTTATTGTTGGTTGTCTATCATTCTCGTTCTCCTTTTATTGATGAATGCTACTTTCCTCAGAATAAACTACACACCCTGACCTTAACCAAATCTCGTTGTATCCTACAGAGTTCGTTTCACCTTCCAAATTCTCGAGAATTTGCACGAGCTAGACTGGTCTTCTATTAGGATTCTGGTTGGGTTGAGCTAGTAGTTGGGGGCATATTTGAGGTTGGGGATTTTGGGGCAATTGAAGTGGAGCCTGTAAAGTGGGTTGAGTTTGGGGAACCATTCCCATAGGTTGATTGGTTAGTCCCATGGGGCGTTGCCATTTTTGAGTCCAATTAGGAGCTTGGGTAGATGTGCTAGTCCATTGTGAAGGATAGGGACTATTATTTGAATTCTGCCAAAACGGGGTAGAGTGTTGAAAGTTAGGCCAATTAGGAGTGGTAATCGGTTGATTTGGCCAAGGTACAGTAGGATATTGTTGGGACTTCTAGGTGTCATTAACAAATGGTTGGCCCTGCCATGTGTTTCCAGGATTATGCTGCTGATTATATTGTCCAGGAAAGAAAGAAGAAGGATCTTGTAGCGTACTTGGGGGATGATCCTACCATTGGCGATGCTGAGCCATTAGATATACCAGTTATGTTTCCTCTTTTTCTTCTTTAAATATGACCTTTAGTCCTGGAAGTGGTGGACATTGTTCTATCACATGGTCTTTGGGACATATAGCATAGGTTCGAACCATGTCCAGGGGACATTCAATTGGACTATGCTTCTTCCTACACCATGGAAAAAATACAGCCAACAAGTGTTCTTCTTCTTCTTCTTGTCTTTGTTTAGCCTACAGAACATCCAAATGCATAGTCAGAAAACCCAAAATTTCAGTTTTAAAATTTTCCAAAAGATTACCAATTTATGCTCGGGTGACACTCCCACTAGTAATGCTGCTACTTCTGGTGATGGTACCTCGTATTCACGATCTTGTTTGTGTACTACCACGTGAACACCTGATACACAATTGGACAATTTCATCATATGTTTCTTGATAAATATCACCCTTTCCCATCAAATGTAACGTCTCTACCTATTCATCCTTCATATATTTTATTAGAGTGGCTTTAAGTACCTCACATGGTAGTGTACCGTAAGGTGATCTCTGTAAGTTATATTGAAATATTTAAATATATTCTTCTAATGTTTCATTTTATTTTGCAACCATTTTAAAGATTTCATCCTTTAAATCCCTGGTTCTACAGTAGTCTTGATATTTTGTAAGGAATGCTTGTTTCATTTCATCCCATGAATTTATAGTTCCTCTCCCTAGTCCCATAAACCATCGTAAAGATGCTCCTTTCAAATTGGAAGGAAATAGATTTAGCTTCTGGGTTCAGAGGTATAGTCATAATCTATACATAGGACAGCATATTCGAATACGAACATGTTAGGGTCCTCTGAGATCAATCCATTGAAGGTTGCAAGATTCTGTAGTGGAATGGCTTTCATTGGGGCATTGGCACCCAAATCAACTATAGGATTTTCCAAAGTGGTAGTCTGGGCCTGGGGTCATGGTGGATTTTACTGTACCATTTGGTCAAAATGTGCCACTAACCCTTAGGGATCTCTTGGTTTGGGTGTTCTACTCGGGGTGGAATATTACTTGGTCCCTTAGGAGGTTTTTCCATGCTACCTATTTCTAGGATTTCAGGTGTTCCTTCTAGGTAGCTTTATTGAATTTTCTGTAGTCTACAAAGATTCACCACTTACCATTATTTTTAGGGACGATTACCAGTGGGGAGACCCACTGGTTGTCTGAAATGGGATATATGAAATCTACATCCAACAGTCTCTGTAATTCTTCTTTGACAATGTCCCTGAGATGAGGGTTTAAACTCTGTTGGGGTTGTCGGATGGGTCAGGTATATTTTTCGATATATATATGATGTGTACATAGTTGGGGATCGATGCCCTTCATGTCAGAGTATTCCCAGGAAAAATCCTGTTGGTATATAGAAAGGATCTGGATGAATTTTTTATGTTGTTGGTCATTCAAATTGGCGTTAATATTCATAAATCTTCCTGGTGCGATTTCAACTGCAATGTTGTTATGGACAATAGTAGTGGGAATGTGTTTCTCCAACAACTCTTCCAAAGGATATCCCTGCGCTTCATTATCTAAAATGAATTTTATCATTTGACATGTTGGGTTACCTATAACATTTGGGCTGTTAATGAAGTTGTTGATCACATCATCTTCTAGTTTGATTTTGAGCCCAAAAGCTTCTTCTAGTGTGAGAGGAGGGTGAATGTTTTCATCTGGATATCTAGGTGGTTGCAACTACTAGTGTATGACAGGAAGACTTGGTTTAGCTGGAGGATACAAGACAAGGTTTTTTATAGCACTTCCTTTGGAAATTGTCATGTTGCCTGTGTGACATCCTATGTAGGCATCTGTTGTTGCTAGCCACGGTCGACCTAATATTAATGGGTGTCCATCTAGTCTACTTCTTGGGTTAATAACTAGGAAATCAACTGGGTATTCCCAAGAGTCGACCGATACTACTATGACTTGTAATGTTTCTACTGGTTTAACCACTGATCTATCAACCAATTATAGAAAAGTTGAAGTTGGTTCGTAGGAGGTGATACCCGAGACGTTATAGGTTTCGGTGGTCGGAATATTGATGGCTACCCCCAAATCCACCAGTGAATTCAAGAAAGAGAAGCCATGTATCTAAACTGTTACCATGGGATTTCTTGGGTCTACGTATTTGACTGTCTCCTGTTTTCCTAGAATAATATCGGATAAGGTTTCTACCACATGAATAATTGAAGGATTGTTAGTTTTCCTTCCAGGCTTTTTACCACATAATGCTTTAATTGTTTTCTCATAAATAGGAATATCTTGTAAAGCGTGTAGGAGTGGGATTTTAACACATAGATTGTTTACCTCCCCGACGATATCAAAGTTGGGATATACAACTAGTTTATCTATCATTAGCCTTTCAGGGAACAAGGGAGGAGAAATTACGTCTTTATTAGGATTTTGTTGCTCGACTATGTTTTTCCCTGCTTTGCTTCTTCTGTTATAACCATAGTCGATGGTGTTATTGTTGGTTGTCTATCATTCTCGTTCTCCTTTTATTGATGAATGCTACTTTCCTCAGAATAAACTACACACCCCGACCTTAACCAAATTTCATTGTATCCTACAGAGTTCGTTTCACCTTCCAAATTCTCGACAATTTGCACGAGTTGGACTGGTCTTCTATTAGGATTCGGGTTGGGTTGAGCTAGTAGTTGGGGGAATATTTGAGGTTGGTGATTTTGGGGCAATTGAAGTGGAGCCTATAAAGTGGGCTGAGTTTCAGGAACCATTCCCATAGGTTGATTGGTTAGTCCCATGGGGCGTTGCCATTTTTTAGTCCAATTAGGAGCTTGGGTAGTTGTGATAGTCCACTGTGAAGGATAGGGACTATTATTTGAATTCTACCAAAACAGGGTAGAGTACTGAAAGTTAGGCCAAGTAGAAGTGGTAATCGGTTGACTTGGCCAAGGTACAGTAGGATATTGTTGGGACTGCTAGGTGTGGTTAACAAATGGTTGGCATTTCCATGTGTTTCCAGGATTATGCTGCTGATTATATTGTCTAAGAAAGAAAGAAGAAGGATCTTGTAGCGTACTTGGGGGATGATCCTACCATTGGTGATGTTGAGCCATTAGATATACTGGTTGTGTTTCCTCTTTTTCTTCTTTAAAGATGACCTTTAGTCCTAGAAGTGGTGGACATTGTTCTGTCACATGGTCTTTGGCACATATAGCACAAGTTCAAACCATGTCCAGGGGACATTCCCTTGGACTATGCTTCTTCCTACACCATGGAAAAAATATAGCCAACGAGTGTTCTTCTTCTTCTTGTCTCTGTTTAGCCTGCAGAACATCCAATTGCATAGTTAGAATACCCAAAAGTTCAGTTTTAAAATTTTCCAAAAGATTACCAATTTATGCTCGGGTGACACTCCCACTAGTAATGTTGCTACTTTTGGTGATGGGACCTCGTATTCCTGATCTTGTTTGTGTACTACCGTGTGAACACCTGATACAAAATTGGACAATTTCATCATATGTTTCTTGATAAATATCACCTTTTCCCATCAAATGTAACGTCTCTACCTATTCATCCTTCATATATTTTATTAGAATGGCTTTAACTACCTCACCTGGTAGTGTACCGTAAGGTGATCTCTGTAGGTTATATTGAAATATTTCAATATATTCTTCTAATGTTTCATTTTATTTTGCAACCATTTTAAAGATTTCATCCTTTAAATCCATGGTTCTACAGTAGTCTTGATATTTTGTAAGGAATGCTTGTTTCATTTCGTCCCATGAATTTATAGTTCCTCCCCCTAGTCCCATAAACCATCGTAAAGATGCTCCTTTCAAAGTGAAAGGAATTAGATTTAGTTTCTGGGGTTTGGAGGTATAGTCATAACCTCTACACAGGACATCATATTCGAATACGAACGCGTTATGGTCCTCTGAGATCAATCCATTGAAGGTTGGAAGATTTTGTAGTGGAATGGATTTCATTGGGGCATTGGCAACCAAATAAACTATAGGATTTTCCAAAGTGGTAGTCTACGTCTGGGGTCATGGTGGATTTTGCTGTGCCATTTGGTCAAAATGTGCCAATAACCCTTAGGGATCTCTTGGTCTAGGTGTTCTACTTGGGGTGGATGATTACTTGCTCCCTTAGGAGGTTTTTCCATGCTACCTATTTCTATGATTTTAGGTGTTCCTTCTCCTGCCAGAGTCACAGGAGATCCAAGTTCAGGTGGTTGTGGGTTTGTATCAACAACTCCACTGGTCTCCCCTTCTTCTTCTCTCAAATTACAAGAATTTCCCTCGCCTAAAGGATTGAAAAGTGGATGTACTTTGGAAACTCTGTTCAGTTCCTTTAGTTCCACTACGAACCTCAGCGTGAGCTACAGTTGGTGAATTTTTTGCTTGAGGGATTGGGTAGAACCTTTTCAAGGTCCAACCGAGGCTTGAGATTCAGCCGTTCAGATAATTTCGTCTATAAAAGTGCTCCTTCTAGGGGCCACCGAGCCCTGGGATTTTGTAGTTTTTGTTAAGGGTTTTTTTTTTTCAGGTTCTTTCTTCTTAATCATACACACCGACACAAATTCTATGCACCTATATAACCTCTATACATCAGCTGAAGGTAGGCATTGGCACAAGCATTTTACTTGTTTCTGACGCAGGTTCTTACCTTTCATTTTTAATACCTCGTCCTTTCATAGATGTAGCCTACACTATCCTTGACAATCTCCCCAGCAATGATGCCAAAATGTTGGGTTCTAAAGATGTCCTAAAAACAACCTTAGTCTGACATTAATTTTATCAACCAAGGATTCGTCTTTTCTCTCAAGATTGTCAGCAAAATCTATGCGGATAAGTTGTAGAGGTTTAAACCATGTAGATAGTTCAGTTACAACAAATCTGGGTTTATCTAAATTACTATAATAACTAAGTTCTTCACACATTAACTACAAACTTTGAAACTAATAATTCAATCAATAGGAAATATATTATGAGCAATAACACTCCATGAAAAGAAACTTCAATTAATTACTGAACTCATTCATTTATCCAGGAAACAAGAATTTGATCCAAAAAACACCAATGAATCAATCTCTCAAAGGACAATGATTAATTAACCTATTCGAAAGGAACACTGATATAAAGAAGGAACAATAGTTGTGAACTTAATGAAAGGAAAATCAAATGCAAACTTTAATGAAAAGAACTAGCAAGCGATAAATTGACAACAATCTGTAATGGAACAACAATCAATAATTTCCAAATAGAACACCTACTTTCTGTGAATGGAATAACATAGTCAATTCATAATAGAAACAACACATTAATGAATCTATTCTAACTGTTGAAGGAAATATCAACCCATAGAATTACCACATAATAGATAAAAATACAGATAAGACAATAGCTCTTGTCGACTAGGCCCACGGTCTTCAGAAGATACTGTTATGAAAAACTCAGTACATGGAAATGGTCAAAACACTTGAAAATTCCATTAATTCCATAATCGATAAGTCATTTACAACTGGGTTGTTGTATAGACTATCAACAATTAAGAGATCGGAATTATGGTACCCTCTCTCTATCGTTCACTCTTCTTTATATATTACAATAAGACAAGTGAATTAAGCTATCCTGAGGATCGAGAGATCCTCAAGATTTCTTTTACTATTTATGAATATTTCAAGATAAAAACCAATCTTCCTTGAACCGTTTTGTGCCTGATTTATTTAATATTCAATAGTCTGTGCATCTTCATGATCTTCTTAATTATCCTCGATTAACAACAATTGTCCATTTCAGCATAGAATCAAAGCAATTCAAACCCAAATTTTAGAAAATCTCTAATATTATTTAATATTATTTTCGAAAGATTTTTAATCATTTTCTTCCCTAATTACTTCAAACTAATAGAAAAGTCAACAAAGAATATATCATAAACCAAAGTAACAAGGAAAATATTTATACCTTTTTCTCACCCCAACAATGGGTATGCCTACCTCGGGATGATTCATATGTATGATGTTTGATGTTTTCTTACAACTTCCATCCAACTCTTCTATTCCAACACCCCTTGGCGCACATCTTTTTGTAAGGTGTTTCCGCCATTAGTGTTTTTGTGACCTCGTGATTTAAGGGGTAATATGTTACACCCAAAATTGTCACATATAAGTGTCGCACCTTGGTTTTTCATCCCCGACACCATGGAAAACATGTTGACACGTTCGCTATCTATCAAAGAGGAGAAAATCTACTTTCTGAAGGTCGAACACATTATCTTCCCCCTTGTTTATTGGCTTAGTTGTAGCACTGATTCCCCCCTGCAATGGCTTAGGGAGCATCACCCCTTGGGTGACACCTCTTTCTAGACCAAGAGGGAGCATCCCTGACGCCCTCTGTCAAGTTTGTAGGGAGCATCGGTCCTGTTAGGGTGGTTTTGACCAATCCCACCTTTTCCTATGGGTCAGCTCCAAAACACTTCTGCTGGTTATGATCGAATGATGAATCAATCCTAACTTATGGAGGAAATATCTCAACCTTCCCTTAATATTATAAGTTGGTTAAACCTCCCAAGTCTCTATATAAATAAGGCTTCTCAAGGGCGGAGGAGATTAGATGAAGTTAAGGTCTGAAGCATATCAAACCTCTAGTTCATTTTTCAACATACAATAAGGGTTTGGATAGGAGAAGCATTGGAGTAAGCTTGTTCAAAATCAAGGTGATTACAAGTGTTGTCGATTGTTTTTCATGGATATAAGATTGGCTTATTCCCATACTTATGTCTCATTTATCTTACACATGAATGTTATGTTTGTTTCATTTAGTTAGATTTGTTTTCATCTAAATTTGTGCAAGTAGTAGAAGAGGAATATCATTCTGTCTAAGTGTAGGAATATCATGATCAAGATAGGGCTGGATCCAACGTTGGAGAAACAAGGAACAACAAGGACAACCTTCGAAAAATGTGCACTCTAATTTTCCTTTTCCTTCTTCTCATTTTCATGTGTGAATAGATAGGAGCAAGGGATTCTATTTTCCACTTTCTCTATTCTGTCTTAGCCGAAGAAAACCTGACTAAGGGGAGCTTAACCTATCCGTAGGGTAATATTTATCACAATAGTATGAAAAAAACGTTATTGGAAGAACTGTTGTTGATGAAGGTGCTTCAACATGTGTGATGTCATTGTCTTGATGGAGAGCCATTGACTTTTCTGAGATGGCTCCATATTCTATGTTATTAACCACATTTGATGGATTTTATTTTAGACTGCATGGTCTTGTTTCCTCCTTCCCTTTCCAGTTAGGGGGGAAGACCATTTCTGTTGAAGTTTAAGTGGTTGACGCTCCACTCGACTACAATAATTTGCTTGGAAGGAGTTGGACTTGTGTGATGATGGTTGTAGTCTCATCGATTTTTTTATTTTTTTGCTTTCCTCACAAGGGGAATATCACAACAAAATATCAATGTCATTTAACCACTCTAGCTCCATGGTGAATGTAACATCCCCTAGCCCAACTAAGGAACATTATGGTGAAGAATTCTCATAAAATGAATATTTTACAACTAACTAATTTCCCATACCTTTTCAGCTCCGAATTACAACCATATTTAACTAGTTTATGTTACCATTAATTAAATGMATATACATCATGTAAAAACAGCATGAATGCAATTTAATAATTCAAAACATCAACATATAACTCATTCCCAAATACATAGAGTTCATGCAAAACAACTTRACACATAAATACAACACTTAAACAAATAAAACACTTATCTTTCAATTTTGTTGTGCAACCAACTACTTGGGATGGAAATTCCACCCAACCATAGACTTGTTTTTAGGGCTATGGTAATACACAAAAGAGGGTGGTCTCTCACTGTCCACTCACAGTTCAAAAAACTCACAACCCACCACTATTCTCCTACAACTATCCTAATTTTCCACCGGCTCTCTTCCTCTTGTCCTGTACAACCCAATGAATGTACCCCTTCGATGATCTCAGTCCCTTGGGTGTCCCATTAATTTATCATGGTCTCTTTGGCACAGGTAACCTGGAATATATAAAATGGGAACTCAAGGGAACTTGCTATCAGGAAAACTACCAGCAAACCACAACAAATACTTGATGTTTCAGTGCAACTCACACAAGAGTTCACTCTTCAGGCTCGACAACTTGGATATTTGGTCGTAAGATCCAAATATGCTCCAAAAACAATCCAACATGCTCTATAATTCACCCTCTATGTTTTTTCCATCTCCAAGCTCTATTTCTTTCTTTCTACTTGTTGCTCATGCCCCACAACACGATGTGTAAAAATGTTGTAGTTTCCCATACAAATTTCCTCCCTTTAGCTTACTTTCTTGATTCACACAATTCCCCAAGTTGTTTGTAATCATCCCACATGTGCCTAATAACTATGGGATGTGACCACTCACACCCACCCTCTTACATGTATTCAATGATTGGCTTTGGGAACACTCAATCAGAAATTAGAAGGTTCATATACCAATAACAAATTTGGGAAAATGGGTTGAATTAATATACATGGGTAATTACCCCTTGGAATCCTCTTAGGATTTTTCTTAGACTCTCCCCTCTCTTGTGAATTAATTCACCCCCCATCTCCATCCACGTCCCCTTAGAAACTGACATCACATTTTATTATTAAAACTTAGAAATGCATTTCACATATACATTGCTTGGTCGTAGACACATATTATATCTACATTAAGCATAAATTAAATCGGGGATTATAGTGGGGATGTTACATTCCCCCTACCCTACAATTGTGTGTCATCCTCAGTGAAAAATATGTCGATATACATATATGAAAATTTACATCACAACACTTAGAAAACAAAATTATGCAATTTCACAACTCCGACAACAATTCCAACCAAAATATCATGTTCCTCTCAACTTGCTGATTCAAGGAATGCACCATTCATTTATCAAGGCTAACCCAAGGAATGTACCATTCGTTTATCAGGATTAACCCAAGGAATGAGAAATTATTTTAGGATCATTCTTTTATCAGGTCCCTCGGTTTAGTTGGATAGGACTCTGAGATGTGGTTCTGAAACTCTAGTTTCTCAAAATGGAGTCTTACAGTATGTTTTCTTCAAAATTGTCAAAAATTTGTGGGAATTCTTCCTGCATATTTTCTTCATGCTCCCATGTAGAATCTTCAATACTGTAGTAGTTCCATTGAACCTTTACCATCCCTATGGATTTGTTCCTGAGCACTTTGAATTTCTGGTCCATGATGTGTACTAGTTCCACCCAGAAAACTCCTTCGTGCTCCACCTGGATCACATTCCAATAAATTATGTGGTTAAGGTCAGATACATATTCTTTGATAATGATACATGAAATGTTGATGATTGTAGCTTCATGAGACATTCTTGAGATCATACTCCTCTGGAATTAGTTGAGATGCTATGTGAGAATGCCCATCTGATGGGTGAGTCATACTCCTCTGGACTGAGTTGAGATGACATGTGTGGTATCTTGTCATGCTCCTCTGGACTGAGTTGAGATCACTTGAGATGCTCTCCTGTCGGACTCCTATGGACTTAGTTGATTCGATTTGAGATGGTTCTCCAGATCATATTCCTATGGATTTAGTTGAGTTAATCTATTTAGAGTGACGTCCCTGTGGTTGAGCACATGTGGACTTGTCCCTAGTGGTAGAGCACTAGAGGATGTTTGTGTGACCACTTACTATATTTTCAAAGAGTAAGACTATTGTGAAACCATATTTTGTATTGTGAAGGGTACAAGTCAGCCCCACTATGTAAAGATAATCAATATTATGTAAAATATTAATTATATTATTGAGTTGTACAAGTCGGCCCTATTGTGCCAATAGACACATCTATTGTTGAGTTAGGTCATGTATTTATTAGAGATTTGGATCCCCATTGTGTATCACTTACTCATTCATTATCTCATTCTCTCAACGCCTACTTGTATGGATGAAGTGTGCACTTATCTTATGCACAAGTTTTCTTGGTCATAACAACACCCTCTTGTGTGCTCTAGGGTTTGTGGTGTGAATGTTATTCTCTTGGAAATATAGTAAAGGGTTGCTGGAATTTTACCTTGGTTGAGAAGGGTTTTCCTAGGATAACTTCTTGTGTGTTGTGCATGGTTATTCTTCTTTTGATCTTGGTTACTGCAGTTATTTTGTTGCTGCATTTTTTATGGTTCAATTTCATGCTAAATTGAAAAGAAACTACATGTGCTTGAAAAAACTATAAAAAATTCAACATATTATCAGAGCAATGTTCTTAAAAATGACCTATTGCACAGTCAATGAAGGTAGGCCATGGAACTTTAAGGGATGCTATACCCCTTCCATTGGTGTAAGGAAAGGGTTGGACCCCTGTGGTGAAGATTAAGACTGGCCATAGGACTATTAAACTTGTTCAAGGCTTAATTATGGTCTTAAAAGGAGATCATAGCATGGAGAAACCCCTCTAGGGTTGCTGCAACTATAAGGAGCCCTAACCGCAGACTTAACCACAGACTTAAGACTGAATGTTTGAGGGAGATCTGAGGCAGACTCTGAGGTATCTTGGAGACATTGTTTGTGGTAGATCTGAGGCTATGACATCAAGAAACCTAAGGAAGTTATTTTAGTGACTTCTAAAGAAGCTTCTGAGGTGAATTTGAGGTAGTCTCTGTGGTGGGTCTAAGGCAACTTTGTGGCAGGTATGAGGCTAGTTTCAGGTGAACAAAGTGAGTTTTATATCAACTTCTATAAGTCTGTTCCAGGAAGGTTTGGATTGCAATTTCCAAAGTATATTTTGAAGCATTTTAGGCCAAATCTGAAGTGAACTCTAGGCTTGTTCTCAGGCCCATTCCTTGACAGAGATAAGGGAAAATATGGGATTTTCTATAGTTTGAATATTTTGAGGAAATGAGGCATACTTCATGAAAAATTTGAGAGCGAAATTTGGAACCATATTTTGCATAACCTAGCGAAGATTGAGGAGAAGCTAGGCCAAACTTGAGACTCATCTTGGGCACAAATTTTGGGCTTGCTACATGAAGTAAATTTCTGAAAACTTGTTTCAAAAATGATCCTTGGCGTGACTTTTGAGTGTGTGATACAAGTACACCTTATTCAATATTTAGTGGATATCGAGGAGACTAGACTTGCAACTAGTGATATGCAAGGTTTCAAGCCCTTGTCACTATGCAAATCATTATCCTTTGTGGAAGAAAGGAAAACAACATATTGATCAAAATCCACCTTAAAAGAAGTCAACAAATGCAAGCAAGAATGACAAGGAGTTCTTCTCTATCTCAACTTTTTTAGGAGGACCAAAATCAAGATTGAGTGTGATTGTAGACTAAGGTAAATTTTGTACTACTTTCCTTAATTGATTTCATCATTACTCTGTAGTACCTTGATTTTGATAATGAAGGGTATTATCCATGGTATGGGAGCCCTCGGGACTTGGACCATTATCCCTGGTACAAGATTCCAATTTTTCTTGGTTGGTTATTATCCCTATTACATGAGGCCATTTTGGTTGTTATCCCTACAAGAGGCCATCTTGGTTATTGTCCTAGTACGGGAGGCCAAATTTCTTATTTCATTATTGAAGGGCCATGATCCCTGGTACAAGAGCCCATATTTATCCTTTCTTAGTAAAGTACTGTAGAGGCAGTAGAGGACTTGAGAAGGCATGGGATGTCTCCAGGATAACAACACAGGAAAAGGATGATACCACAATTTCCTCCAGGACAGATGTTTATCCTTCACACTTTAGAGGGAGTCACTTGACTCAAAGGGAGTCAATATATTTGAGAAGAAATAAGAGCTATCTAAATTTGTGGGGTACAATGAATCTTCAAAGGCATACCGGATCTACATCCTTTGGTCATAGAAAAATCGAGGTTAGAAGAGATGTAACCTTTGAGGAAGAGATATCCTTCCGAAGAAATAGAGAATCTCATATGGAGATTGAAAATGAGAATAAAGAAGAAACAATATCTTCTCCCCCTTTAGCAGTTCAGAGGGAGACAATTATTGATCCAGTTGATCCCGTAGCTCCAGTTGATGTTCCGAGAGACATTGAAGTAGGCCAGAAAAGGCCTACATGGGCTTGATAGACTCTATATGAAGCAGAGGGACATGCAACTCCTCATGGTACATTTCGAGAGAGAAAGAGAACACAAATATTTTTGAGCTATGTTTCAGCTATGAGCCACATCATTGATACCGAGCCTTCTTGTCATGGATAAGAAGTAGGTCAGTAGGTTTGGAAATATGCCATGACCAGAGAGTATCAATCCATAATGAAGAATGATGTGTGAGATATTGTTTTGAGAATGGAAGGGAAGTCTGTAGTAACTTCCAAGTGGATATATAAGATCAAACATGCAGTTGATGGAAGCGTCGATAAGTACAAAGACAATTTTGTAGCCAGATGATTCTCTCAGGTGGAGGGAATATATTATGAGGAGACATTTTCTCCTGTTGCCTGATACACTTTCAGCCATACAATTATTTCTCTTTCCACATCCATGGGTTGGATAATACATCAGATGGATGTGAAGACAACCTTTCTTAATGGAGAAATTGAGGAAGAATTTTACATTGAGAAGCCATATGGATTCGTGATACATGAGAAGGATTCACACGTGTGCAAGTTGAAGAAAGCCATGTATGGACTAAAAAAGGCACCTAATTAATGGTATGATAAGATTGATGGATACTTGATGATTTTGGGCTTCAAAAAGAGTGTTTATGATCCCAACCTATACTACAACATTGCTGGTGATGAGTACATGATTTTGGTCCTATATGTTGATGACTTATTCCTCACCAGTTCAGAAAGCCTGATTGTTGAATGCAAGAGTGCATTGGATTCTGAGTTATAGATGAATGAACTTGGTATGATGCACTACTTCTAGGGACTAGAAGTGTGGCAGAGGACTGATGAGATTCTCTTGAGTCAGGGGAAATGCACAGTTGATATATTTAAGAAATTCAGGATGACAGACTGCAAGCCCATGGCTACACGGATGGTGATGAATTTGAAGAAAATGAGCAAGACTTCTTCTGATTCATGAGAGATTGATCCACATGTTTACAGATAGCTGATTGGATCATTGATGTATCTGGTTAACACTAGACCTGATATATGATATGCATTTAGTGTACTCAGTCATTTTATGAGTCAATCGAGACAGACACAATGGATAGCAGCAAAGCATGTGTTGAGATATTTATGAGGCACAATTAGTTATGGACCGAGATATGCCTTCAGTGTAGACATGAGATTGCAAGGATATTCCAATACAAATTGGGTAGGGAGCATAGTGGACCAGAAGAGCACCTTCGATTGTTGTTTTACTTTGGTATCTTTCATGGTTTCTTGGTACAACAGGAAACAAACTTTTTTGGCTTTGAGTACTGCGAAAGAAGAGTACATTGCATTATATGTGGTAGTCTGTGAAGTAGTGTCTATTTGCAAGCTCATTGAAAAATTATTTGGACATGAGATGCATTCCACCGTTATCAATTGTGATAACCAGAGCTGTGTGAATCTCTCAGATAAATCATGTGTTTCACGATAAATCGAAACACATCGAGATCAAATACCATTGCATCAGAGATATGGTGTAGAGGAAAGAAGTACATGTGCATTACCTTTCTACACATGAGTAGGTTGCAGATGTATTGACCAAACCTCTTTCTAGGACAAAGTTGGAGTACTTCTGTGAGAGACTTGGCCTAGTGGAGAATTCCTCCGTAGTTGAGAGGGAGTGTTGATGATTGCAACTTCATGAGACATTCACCAGATCATACTCCTCTAGACTGAGTTGAGATGACGTGTGTGGTATATTTTCGTGCTCCTCCGGACTGAGTTGAGGTGACTTGAGATGGTCTCCTGTCAAACTCCTATGGACTTAGTTGAGTAGACTTGATATGGCTCTCAAGATCATACTCCTATGGATTTAGTTAAGTTAATCTATTGAGAGTGATGTCCACGTGGTTGAGCACATGTTGTCTTGTCCCTAGTGGCAGAGCACTAGATGATGTGTGTGAGACCCCTTGCTATATTTTCAAATAGTAAGACTATTGTGAAACCCTATTTTGTATTGTGAAGTGTATAAGTTGGCCCCACTGTGTAAAGATAATTAATATTGTGTAAAAGATTAATTATATTATTGAGTTGTACAAGTTGGCCCTATTGTGACAATAGACACATATATTGTTGAGTTAGGTCATGTATTTATTAGAGAGTTAGATCCCCATTGTGGATCACTCACTCATTCATTATCTCATTCTCTCAACACCTACTTGTATGGATGAAGTGCACACTTATCTTATGCGCAAGTTTTCTTGGTCATAGAAGCACCCTCTTGTGTGCTCTAGGGTTTGTGGTGTAAAGGATCTTCTCTTGGAAATATAGTAAATGGTTGCTAGGTTTTTCCCTTGGTTGAGAAGGGTTTTCCCAGGATAAATTCTTGTGTCTTGTGCATGGTTATTCTTGTTGTGATATTGGTTACTGCAACTATTGTGTTGCTGCATTGTTTATGGTTCAATTTCATACTAAATTGAAAATAAACTACATGTTCTTGAGAAAACTATCAAAAATTCAACATGAAATACATTATGCACTCTCATGGATGCAAGAAATGCTAACATGTATGAAATTTGCCCTATATTTTCTAAGATTTCAAAAGGTCCAAAATATCTTGCTGCCAACTTTGGGAAACTTCCTAATCTTAGTGAACTTATTTTCACCTTCACATTTAAAAACACATGTTCTCCCACTTTAAAATCTCTAAACACTCTATTCCTATTTGCACAAATTTTATTATTATCCCGGGTTGCCTTTAAATTCTGCTTGATCTTTTCCATATGCTATTTCATTGCTTTCAACAAATTTGGCCCAACAAATACTCTATCTACTAGATAATAGATTATCCCAACTTACTAGTGTGTTACATTTTTTGCCATAAAATTCTTCAAATAGAAACATTGTCAATGAGACATGGTACCCATTATTGTAATCAAATTCAATTAAATGAATATAATCTTCCCACTTTGACGGATTATCCATCAAATACATTCTAAGCATGTCCTCAATTATTTTGTTAGTCTTCTCTATTTTCCCATCTGACTTTGGGTGACACGTTACACTAAGATTTAGATTTGTCCCAAAGCCTTTGAACAAACCTTTCCAAAAATTGGATTTAAAATTTGGATTTCTATATGGAGCCGTTTGATTGGGCACCCCATGTGGCCTAGATAATTATTTCATGTAGATCTCTGCAATATTTACTTCCTTGTTTGTAGTCTTCACTGGGATAAAATGTGCTACCTTAGTTAATTTATCGACCACCACCATGATGGAATCATGTTTCTTCATTGGTCTAGGAAACTTTGTAATAAAATAAAATGTGACTACCTCTCACTTCCATTCTGGAATGGGAAATGGATGAAATAACCACACTAGATGTCTATGTTCTATCTTCACCTTTTGACACTCTAGACATCTAGTTATATAATTAGCCACTTCTTTCTTCATTCTAGGAAAAACGTATTGGCTTCTTACAACTAGAATTGTCTTCTGATATCCAGGGAGTCCAACATATGGCACATTATGCATTTTGTTTAGCACTACATTTTTTAACTCATTGGAATTCAACATATATACATTTCCTTTGTACATGAGAATTCCATCTTCTTCCAGCTCATAAAAATTAAGTTTTTGATGAAAATTGACTTGCTGTAATGTTTCTTTTATTTTTAGATATTGCTAATCTGAATTTGCAGCTTCAATAATTTTATCTTTCATATTAGTCATGTACATATCGATGACTGCAACATGCACTCCATGAGCTCTCCTGCTAAGTGTATCAACCACTTGATTTTTATTTCCCTTTATATGTTTGATTTCAAAGTCACATTCACTCAGAAATTCCATTAATCTAGTTTTTATGGAATTTAATGTTGATTACCCAAACAAATGTTTTATATCACAATGGTCTATCCTCAACTTAAATTTACTCCCCATGAGCTAATGTCTCCACATTTTTAGTGAATGTATAATTGCTTCTAATTCCAAGTAATGGGCAACATAATTCCTCACATGCTCCTTTAATTTTCTGGACTCAAAGCATACCACATGATTCTTTTGACTGACAACTCCATCGATCCCTTCCTTGCATGCATCAATGAACAAAAAACAATATTCATCCAGATCTGCAATATTCAATATTGACACACTTGTTAGAATGCCTTTTAGTTTCTCAAAGATCTCTTCACACTTGGGATTCCGTTCAAATTTCACTCCCTTATTTTGCAAAAAAATGATTGGGTTTGCAATCCTTGAAAACCATTTTATGAATCTTCAGTAATAACCGACAAGACCCATGAATGATATGACCTCTGTGACATTCCATGGTGATGTCCATCATCTAATGGCCTCTATATTTTCAGGATCCACTTCTATTCCTTATACTAAAATAATATGGCCCAAATAGTGAATCTTATTCTGATAAAAAGATACACTTAATTATCTTAGCATACCATTTATGCTCTCTTAAAACTTGCAACACCTTTCTCAATTTTTTTTCATGTTCCTCTTTTGACTTAGAGTAGATGATAATATCATCTAGGAAAACAATCACAGACTTGTCCAAGTGCACTATGAACACTCAATTCATTAGGCACATCAAAATAGTTGGGGCATTTGATAGTCCAAATGGTCCTATCGTGAATTCAAAATTCCCATATCTTGTCCTGAATGTTGTCTTGATACTGTCTTCTTCCTTTATCCTCACCGATGATAACCTAATCTCAAGTCAATATTGGAAAATATTCTTCCACCTTTCAGTCAATCAAACAAATCATCAATCCTTGGAAAACAATATTTTCTTTATGGTGAGCTTATTCAACTATCTGAAATCAATACACAAACTTAAGGTTCCATATTTATTCTTTACAAAAATAACTAGGGATCCCCAAGGTGGCACACTTGGGAATACATACCCCTTCTTTAACAATTCTTCAAGCTTCATTTGCAACTCCTCCAAATTTGGTGTGCCAATTCCGTAAGGTGTCTTGGACACTAGGACAACTCCTGGCACCAAATCAATAGAGAAATCAATGTCTCTCTTTGGTGGTAGTCCTAGGATTTATCTAAAAACATATTCAAAATCCCTTGAGACTAGATGGTCTTCAATGCTTTCCACTTTATCCTTGGCTACATCTTCCATATGGGCTACAAAAATATGACATACTTTCTTGAAACTCTTTTTCAATTGCATATCTGAAATCTCTCTAACAACTACAACTCTTGGAATGCCTTGAATATTTCCTTTTTTTCCTTATTCATCAAGATATGTGATTGTCTTGTTGTAATAGTATAGGACAACATAGTTTTTTTCCAACAAATCCATGCCAATTAGACAATCCTATGAACCCAATGGTATGATGTTTACATATACCTTTGTATTGAGTCCATTCATGTCTATCAGACAATATTTAATCAACTTATTGATTTTACTCTTAGCCCCTGTGGCTAACTGAACTAACCAATATTTATTATTCTTACTACTTGCAAGTGAAATATTTCAACAATGTTAGAGTTTATGTAACTATGGTTAGCTACAAAATCAATTAAAATTGCTATGGGATGGTTATCAATGTTACCTTCCACTTCAATCATGGGGGATTGATACTCTGCTTTCTTGTTGTCCAAGGATGTATAAATCCTTGGCATGTTTCTACTCATGCCTTCCATTTTTTTCATCCTCTTGAATGTTTTGGACACTCCTCATTCTTTCTCCTTTGTGAGGGAATTCCCTATATAAGTGATTTCCCTCACACCCCCAACATTAAACAAGTTGCTACCTTGGCCTTTTCCTAAAAGAATCTATAGTCTTGTGCTCATTTGGGTTGACTGACCTTGTTGATTTACTTGGGTACTACTCTTGAAAAAGTATGTCTTAAAACCCTTCTTCCTTTGATCCTTTTTACCCTTCATCTTATCATTCCAATATTTTTGGAAAGTTTGCCTTCCCTTTCTCTGCTCATAAAGATGATTTTCTCTCCTTATTGATTCCTCCAAATTTTCAGGGTTATCATATTGAATTTTTTCACTATAGAAAGAGGGTAACCCACTTAGAAACCTTTGGATTTTGACCTTTTCATCGTTTATGAAGTCTGTTAGCACCGCCATTTTTTTTTCCATTTAGATTCAGTTTTTAGTCGCGTTGTGACCCATGAGTCCAAACATGTGAATTCAGGTACGTAAAAATGAAAGAGTCTAAATCAATAAGTGGTCGGTTGGCCCTTGGAAATGGGAAGAGGTTTCAGAGTTGAAGCATACGTAAATAGTATGGGCATGTCATTCCCAAAGAGTCGGGTCCTGTCAAAAGTTAGTCTTTACATGCCTCAGGTCGATTCAAGTAGTTAATGGAAGTCATTTCGGCAAGTGTTGTGGCTATTATCAATTCATCATGAAGGCAAAAGGAATGAAAAATCATGGCGTTCGCATCATGTATTCCCTGCAAACCTTATCGCATGTACCTTGCATGCAGGGAGATGTTATGGAAGATCTGTGGTGCAATTCACAACATACAGTCACCATGAATTCATTGTTCTTTGGCATGTTTCTTCCTTCTTTCCTATATGTTATAAATCCCAGATTTTCTACACCCATTTGGTTCACGAAATCAGATTCACACTATGTCTGTAAGTTTTCTCATAGTTCCAGATCGATCGAATTCTTCATTTTGGGCATCTGCTCGATATACTGGGCGCAAGAAACATACTGATTGCACCGTGGTGACCTCTCAGAACATGAATAAGGGTACATGTAGTGGCAGGATCACTAGACCTAAGCCTCATAGTGATTGGGATTCTTTATCACTCACAACGGGCATCCCCAAAGATAAAGAAGGGTTTTTCCCTTCACCTGTAGGGACGACGACATCACACCGCACAAAACTTGGAGTGGAAGGAACCGTGTAGGAAGGAAGGACAACATAAGCCACATTTCCCCAATATCATATACCTCAGAGAAAGGGCAAACCAAGGAAGAACAAGGAAGCCGAGGAAATTCAAATCTCAGATGTGTCGCACACATGATTGATCGTTGAAAAATTACTCATACAAGTCATCCTCATGGAGCCTTTGGAAGGCACTAGCTGAGAAAGTGGGAGTAGAATGAGGAGGATGGATGCCATGGGTTCAAATGATCAAGAGAAAACTCAACAGTTGAGACAAGTGAATCTATCCATTGCCGAATTATACCAAGAAAACAGGGAGCTGATACAACAATTGGCGACAAATATTATGGAAGCATCATCGGCATGAGGTCATGAAGGGAACACAATGTGGCTCAAAAGACAGCTCCGCGAGGTGTTGGATACTATTGTACAACTGGGCGCAGCACAACGGCTTCCAGAAGAAAGGTATCGAAAACACTCCAGAGAAGGTGAAGCAGTTGAAGAGATAGCCCGCACAACTCTCACCAGCAAGCAGAAAAAACAAGATTAGTCAAGTTTGTTCCTGTATTCGTAAACATGAGGAAAATATTGAAAATTTGGCAGGAGACATCACCCAAGACATTGTGCCATTTTGAGAATGGTCGTGACTGTCCACAACCATTGGTCGTGCACACTTCCCCCAACAAATGAGGGAGAAAAAGAAAACCAAAGCCATTACAATAGACAATGAAACTCTGACAGACACCTGTCCACCCATATACCTAATCGACAATTGAATCCCCGTGGTGGATTACAACGATCATGATGCAGCTAGATGTACCTTTTGTCTATTTTTGGAAAAAGTCACACGAAGATTTTGTGTAACGAAAAACAGTCGGTTCCTTAGTTTGTTTGGATAGCAGTCAGAAGAGTATGGTACCCCAAGCGACACCCTTGTTTATATATTTGATCTTTTCTATGTAAGCCAGGTTGGTTGGAAAAATTGGTATAGACGATAACTATTGTATGTAATTTGAGTTCGACCGAAACTTAATGAAAAAGTCTTATACCTTTGATGAAAAGATTCTAATTGTAGCAGTTGGATGTATTGTTTTCCCTGTCTTGTGTATGTGCTTCCTCTTTTATTTTTTCCGTATCTTTTTCTGTCTATTTCGAAACGAATTTTTGAACCTGTGGATTCGCTACACAACGCCCCTTGTTTGCGCCAATTAGACAAAACATTTTCCTCTAAAAGCTAACTCCGAATTCACCTGTAGCGGTGCTCTGAGTTACTTCCTATAATTTCTTTCCTCCACACATTACTCTTTTTCACTGAACATTGTTTCTCGCTTAGCCTTTATCCTCTCAAAGTTTATTCACCGAGTCATTTGTTTCTGTTGTTTCCCTGAATCGACTCCATAGCCCAAAGTCTTATTTTCTTGCGCCAATATAACCAAAACCCATTAGATCAAAGGTGTTAAATCTAGCCACTACTTTAAATCCATATCCCATGCAGAGACAAAGTCTCCCGAGAGATCCCTCTCCAAGTTCGAAAGGCTAGTTTCGGGCCTCAAAGTTGGTTTGAAAAGTTACCTTCGTCGTATGTTTATCAACCGAACAGATTTACAGAGTGCTAACATTTTTGCGCCATTGTTGGGGATGGAATTGAATATATTTTCCTTGGGAGAATGAATAGCATTGCAATTTGACCCCTAAGGGTAATAGAGGGAAAAACATATGTATCGGGTGAAACCTTTACCCTGGCGACTCCAATAAAAAAGACCAGTAACATCAAGTAGCACAGGTCAGGAACTCTGGCTCTGAATATGATCTATACTAGAGAAAATCCTAAAACAAACCCTATGGAGCCCGTGTACAACCCCGAGAATATTCTCCATAATACTAGAGAGCAATAATTGACCCCATTCTATTTCCTGGACAAAATCCTTTCCTTACCTAAAGACGACGCACAAACCATTGACGACCTAGAGTTTGACAAGTTATTCAAGCAAACCCTGTTTAGGTCTAAGTTGGAAACTATCTTGGATGAGATAGTTTTCGACCAGAAGAGATTCCAAGCCCTAGTGTCTAATAATATCCTTCAAATCCCAAGCCCTCCTAGACCCATGGCTGCCAGATTCGCCCCCTTCATTCTGCCCGCCCAACTTCACAATTTTCCCCAAAATTATAGCCAAAGAATCAAGCTCTACGATGCTGAAGGGAATGTTTCAGCCCAGAAACATCTATATTGGTTCAATGATTTTTTCGACCTAGAAGAGGTAGACTATGCAGATGTGAAAATGAGGTTGTTTGCACATAGTTTTGTGAGGGATGTGAGGAAATGATTCAAATCCCTACAACCAACAAGTATTTGAGACTTCGTCGTGTTCGAAAAATATTTCATCAATAGATGGGGAGACAAGAAGAACCCCTTTCAGCTGTTAACGTAGTACAATAACATGAAGAAGGTGCTGGAATAGACGGTGCAGGAATTCTCAGCCCATTTCATGAAAGTTTATAACTTTATTCTTGGAGAAGTCCAGCCACCTCCTGCGGCTGCACAATTGCGATACGCTGACTCTTTCAACAATGATTTCACCTTGTTGTTGAGAGAGAGAAGATCAGTAAGCCTAGATGTGATAATGAGCAATGAAATTGAGTTCGAGGTGAATATGATGGCATCGAGGAAGATCAAAACAAGATTCAACAGAGATGAGAAGAGGCCCCAAGGAGACGCACAACCATCAACATCGAGATTCGTAGATGAAAAATTTGACTTAATGATGAGAACCATGGAGAAGCTAATGTAGAAGATGTCTGTAGGAAATAGACCCACTGCTCGGGAACAATAGGACCCCCAGCCAATAAATATGAACCTCAGGAGGGGTCAAGCTCCTCAGATCAGACAGAGGGAGCAGAGAGATCAAGGTGACCAACAGACAAGGCCTCCTTTCCAAAACAACTACGCATATGAAGACTTCGACCAGATGTTTGAAGAACAAATGCATTGCTACGATGACAAGAACCCATGCGTATTTTTGACAAAGATTGAACATGATTTGTACATGAGTATAAATGACGATTTTATGCTTGAGACGGACAATGCATGGATTGGGGAAACTAATGACGTTCTTTCCTGGGAGACAAAAGAGTTCAGAAAAGGTTACCAGAACACCATCATGCATTTTTAGAAAATATACAACCTCAAGAGCAAGGAAGCATCTACCGAGCCTCAACAAACAAATCCCATGAGGAAACCTCCAGTGGACACCCCTTCCACAATATGACCAAGGCCAGACAATGCGACCAAGGATGCCACAGAGAAGGCAAATTCGAAGGAAGAGGCCTCGAAGAAAAATCTAAATGCAAGCCGAGAAGCGAGTGGCAAAGAGGTAGAGAAAGTCTGTCCTCCTTTTAATTTTGAGCATGAAATGGTTGAAATCAAAATCTCTATCCCGTTCAACGAACTCATAAGAAAGGGTGAGTATAGGGAGTAGATTATTAAAATGTTGAAAATGGGAGGGACCCCCGATACTTTGAATGTACAAGACGATTACCCTACTATTCGTTTTTGTCTGCGTGTTGAGGAGACAAGTGATACCGAGGATGTACCTCCATTCTATGTCAGTCTAAAGGTTCATGACATGACCCTACATAACTCCATGCTATATTTTGGTGCGTCGCACAACCTTATGCCCAAGGTGATCATGGATGAATTGGGTTTGGATATCACCAGGCCCTACAAGGATCTTTTCTCTTTTGATTCGAGGAAAGTCAAGTGCTTGGGTCTCATCAAGGACTTGGTCATGTCATTGGCCCAAATCCCTTCGAAGAACATGGTTATGGATGTGGTCGTGGTGGACATAACCCCTAAGTTTGGCATGCTTCTGTCCAGATTGTGGGTTGTAAAATTAAAGGGCACCTTGCAAATGGACATGTCATACACCACCATTGCTATTTTTGGCCAGGATAGACGGTTGTATAGAGAACTTCTACTAAAATACATGGTGAGAAGCAAGAGGCATCCAAATAACCACTCCATATACTCCATTAACACTGAGGTTGGTTCTTCTATTTTCTACAATGACTTGATTTTTGAAGAGGAAGAGCCAACAATCACCGTGACGATCGATGATGAAACTGCGTGGAAAGTAGTAGAGTGTGCCAACCCAAAAGACCACGTGAAAGATGAGGTATGGAACATGAGTTTCGATGGCACTATTAGCAAGGAAGGAGTAGGTGTCAGCGCGTGGGTAAGTCCCCCTAAAGTGGCCACTAATCTGCGCTCATACAAGATCGCGTTTGAATGCACAGACAACATGGCCGGGTATGAGGCATTGATTCTGGGCCTAAAGGTTTTGAAAGAATTAGGTGCAAAGAGGATAACAATGCGTGGAGACTAAGAACTTGTCATAAACCAAGTTAAAGGCATATACCAGACAAAGCACCCCAGGTTGAGAGCATACAAAAACATGGCAATAGACCTCCTCGAGGAATTTTTAGAGTATGCCATATCTACTATCTCGCGGGAGAAAAATCAAATCACCGATGCGTTGGCCACATCGACCTCATTTTTTAATATCTCCATCTTCCCAAACAAAAAATACGAGTTTGAAGTCAAAGACAGGCCGATAGTGCTTGATAATATAAAATACTGGTAGGTGTTTGAGGATGACAAGAAGGTATAAATATTTCTTCAGAAGAGCGACGAGTTCTCTAATAAAAGCATTGATGATGAATGCTACTACGACGAAGATGGGAGCATGGATGCACATAGTAATGATGAACCTTTCCAGAACCAGATCGTGGGAAGGGACATGATTCAATTGAAAAATAATATCATTCTCAAGGGGTTAGTGCCGCTGGAAAAGATGGTTGACGAAAATGACGTGGCCACAAACCCCAAGATCACTGCGAGCGAAGAGGACGTGGAGGACTACAACATCGAGACTGAGGAGAACCCAAAAATGATAAAAATCTAAAAAACACTTAGTCTAGAGGTGAGTGATCCGTAGGATCTTTTAATGACTATGGTTGAGTTTTAATTTTGCATGCGTTAATTAACCATTTGAGAAACTTAATGAAAGAATGAGGAAAGAAGAGGAATTATGACAGCCATATACACATATGCAGATCTGAAATGAAGTAATAAACAACAAACCATAACATGAGGATTGATAATGGAGTTTGACACAACTTTGCCTATGTCTCCGAGCCTTTGTCTCTATGGGGGAGGCTTCTTTATTTCTGTTCAAAAGCTCAAAAGTACATTGCAGTAGTGCCAATTGGCTACAATACTAATCTGATCATGTTCTTCCAGATCTCTAGAACCCTGCAAAGAAAACGACACGCAAAATGGACGTCTGGAGCTCCCAGAAATGGCCCGCAAGCGTCTACTCCTCAATAGCTTCCCTGCATAAAAATGGATTTGGCTTGGCTTCCCTTCAGCATAACTCTGCTCTTACTATCCTCCATGGCCTCAATTAGGCCTGGTTTTTATAGATCTGAATTTGGTTTTTCATCTCCAACTTTCTCCCAAAATTTGGGCTCCAAAAATGCCCAATATCTCCCAAAAATGGAGAAAATCAATTAAAAATAGGCATATAATCTTTTAAAAATCAGAACTTTATAATAAAAACCCATTTTTTTGAATAAATTCGGGCATTATTTGCCTGGGCGCGCGCCCCCTTTTCATGGTCATATGGGCCATATTTGGCCAAGCGCTAGCCCAAAGGCTAAGTGCTGGCCCATTCTTGCGCTGGCTCCTGGTTGGCATAGGTCCACGGGCTAATGGTTATAACCTCCCGTGTCCAAAATGATGGATAGGCCCCTGGTCCTGTGGGATCCGCCTGGAATCTGTGGGCTAGACCCTATCCACAACATCCGCTTGTTAAATCTCCACGCTCGTGGTTATATGTAGTGGTCGTATGTTGAACCGTGTCGAGGGCTGGGGCTAAGCCTCGACCCTTTCCCCCACCGACTATCCATTCAAATGAATTCAAATAAATATTTTAACATATAACTATTAATACCCACATGTGGAGCGGGCGGTTAGCCCGATCCTTCCAGTCTGTTGCCCGAAGGAAGGTTGAGGGTTCAACCCACACCGAAACCATATAATTTTACATAAAACCACAAACCAACCACAGGGTGCCAAGTGGCAGCCCATGACTAAGCCACGTGGCACCTCAACACCCAACCACAAACTGCCAAATGCCGAATGTCGGATGGTCCACATCACCTGCCACCTGTCAATCGTCGAATGGTCCACGTGTCTACCACATACTCTGCCACCGTACCTTCCCATTTAGCTGCTGACGTCATCTCGTGCCACGTGTCACCCTTACAGTGGTGACACATGTCACCCATAGATTGGTCCATCTGTCTGCCTGTACGCCACATCAGTCTACCACATGTCACCTCTAGGGGTTTCCACATCATCTATACGGTCGTACGACCTGTACAGTCAGCATGCCACGTGGCACTGTACAGACTGTATGGACTGTATAGTCATCCCCCTTTTTTTTTTGCCTGTTTGGGTTTTCAGACAGAACATGATATCTTTCACATACGGAGCCTGTTTGACGAAGTAAATATATGGCCGAAATCAAGAAGATGAGATGGATGCAATGGCATTGTTTTCATCGGATTTCGAGAACTTTCATTTTTGAGCATTTTTAAGCCCTGTCAGGCTTCTGGATCCGATTCCGGATCACACCTCCCCACAAAAAGACCTTTTGGTCCCCAAAAGGTTACTGACCAGTCAATAAACTCGGGATAGGCCACCCGGCTTGTCCTCTGTCTCTGAACTCTGTCCTGTGCACCTGTCTCATCAAGATCAATTACAACACAATCATGACAACTGACAGTATATTGTTAGCCATTTGAACCCTGTTACATCTCACTGAAGCCACTATCATCCATGTAGAAAACATTATTAATGACAGTATCAAGAAGACGACTGCAAATGAGCTGATGTACTTGAGATATTTTCATGACATGAGCTTATCTTGAATCAACTTATGATTGATTTTCCATTCAACAATCATTTCTTGTTCTTGCTTAAGATCGATTACTTCATTTGAAACAATTATTGGTTTGTTGCTTGCTTGCACTGCCTTCTTTAATTGTTCCATTGTTTGAAGTGTTTTATTTGCTTTAACATGATGAGCATGAACCACATAATCTTGACCTGCTTTAGTGAATTGATATTGATTCTTTTTCCTGTAGAAGATTGCCTTACGATCATATAAGTATGGACTACCTAAGACCATTCCACATTCTCTTAACGACGCTACATCACATATTACTTCATCCACATACTTAGATGAAATTGCAAATTTGATTGTGCACTGCTTTGTTATGTGCATTTGATGATTATTGCTTATCCATTTAAGTTTGTAAGGCTTATGATGTAGTTGTGTTTTTAACGCCAATTGCTTAACCAATTCTTCTGAGATTAGATTAGATTGAGATCCACTGTCGATTAATGTGTCTATCTTAGTGTGTCACATGATTACCCTTATATGAAACAAGTTGTTTATACAATCAATTTCTTCACCAATTTTACCTGTCATACCAACCAATGAAATCTTTGATTCATCACCTAAATACGATCCCAAGTCTGTGGGTTTTGTTGTCGTTGCCACTGTTTGCGTTCCCTTGTTTTCCTTGAACCACTTTGGCCTCTTCTTGGG
>ML777281.1:232156-249711 GCA_009831015.1 Picea engelmannii | reverse complement strand
TCATGAGCTGAATTTTGAACCCAACGTACCTTGATCCGTATTATAAATATCCTCCAAGACGTTCCTTCTGAAACTTTGTAGAAAAAAAGTTATAGTGAAAATTCAATGGTGTCTCAGATGTAGCAGCGAAACCCCAAGACCTTGAGCTCTGATACCATATGTTAAGAACCAAACATCAATATAGAATATAAAAACCTCAGGAAAAGTAATCAACACCTTGAAAAAGAGTTAATTTCAGATAATAAGCCTCTTCGAGGGGGCAACCTCCTTTTACCCCACTTAAATGTTCAAGTACAAGATGATTGAAAATGAAAATGTCTCCTTGGTATATATAGGAGACTAGGAGATATAATTACAAATAATGGCTTAAAGCCGACATAATTAAAATAACATTGCTAATATAAATTACAACTAATGGCCTAAAGCCGACATAAATAAAATAGCATTACTAATCTAATATGCCCCAATTAAGGGGTAATGAGCCAATATTAGGGCTTAACAGGGTAACTAAGGAGATGATGTATTGTGGCTTGTAGTTTGAAGACATGGAGTGACGAGATCAACATGAGTAGACAGATCCCCTCATCTCACCATGCATCTCCATTTGATCTACAACAGTAGCATCGACTAAACTAGCTTGGCCCATAGAGGACAACATGTGTTTCTTCATGAGGTAACAAGTTTGGTATTATGGTAAGTGTCATTTTAATAATTGAAGCATTTGAATATGTTGCAAAGGGTCCTTTCTTGATTATGAAAACATTTTCTTGGAAATTATGTGTTTTTCCTCATTTCACCTTGGTGGTTGAAATTTTTTCATAGTAAGTAGGTCACCCTAGGGAAAATGGTTTCTAGTAGGGGGTCTCCTTGAAGGGTCATCATACTATCCCCATGCATACTTACCATTTTACACACTTACTACCTTTCATCTCCTGCTGTTCTAGGTGGATATTGGTGACCATCCACCTGTTCCAAATTCCAATTGGCTCACCTTGACAGTTTTCAGTTCAACATGTTTCTATGTAATGAGGAAATTTGTTTGTAATTATGTTTTTTTCACTTCCAGGGATGTCCTAAATCCCCACAAAACATCCAGGTGGATAATGGTGGCCGCCCACCTATCCCAACTGGATTATTTTGGATTTTTTCATGTTACTACATCATTTTGTACTTCAAAGGCCGTTTTTGGGCCCTAAACAATGTTTTCTTGGATTTCCCTATTTAAACTATAGAACGAATTAGATTTTGACAAAATAATGTGCATTTCTCGAAAATACCTTTCCAATGGGCTATCACACACCTAAAACGAAGATCGTATGCAAAAGTTACGACCCCAGGAAGTTGATGTACTAAGTTACCCCAACAGAGCCCACATGAATTTTGGTGCTTTATCTCTTAGTGTTAGGTTTTTGGATTTATAGGGTTTTAGAATTCATGTTTATTATAAAAAGGAATTCAAAGCCTCATTGTACTCATATTATTGTGAATGAGTGTAGCTGTCACATCTCTTCTCAGAGATAAGATGCCACCATTATAGCGAGTCTTTCACTCTATATTTTTAGTCTCTGTACATTTATTTCATTAATAGAAATCATGTGTTACTGTATTTCTTTGCTGCTGGTAATATTTATGTGCTCTTCATTGTAATATATCTATTTCATTTTGTTCCAAAAATAATCTGGATCAGTGGTATCAAAGCAGGCTGCTCTTGATCCTTTTTCAGTGCATGTCCCCAGCAAGGTTCGAGTAAAGAAAGTTGGGTCTCGAGCTTGTCTCTCTTGAGGAAAATTTCTCTTGCACACCCAAGAAACCCGTCATGGTGGAAGAAAATAAAAATGATGGAGCAGGAGATTCTATTAACCTTTTTCTTGAGAAATCTCTCGCGTGACTGAGGGATGAAATAATGGAGACTTTTTCCCACATCCTTCAATGCTTTCCGATAGAAACAGAAACATATTCGTCAAGTGGATACTTTGGAGGAACCTCTCCCTTCAAGGTACAAGTTAATTTTTATATTACCATATTTGAAGGTCAGATAGATAAGAATGCCTTAGAAAAATGGTTAATTCTAGTAGAAGGTTATTTCTCTGTTCACAATTTTTTCAATAGGGAAAATATCACCTTCGCACTTCTCAAGGATCTTCCCCATGTCAAACATTGGTGGGAAAATTACTGGGAGAAAATTTCCACAAAGGGATCTAGAATATATGGGTCCGATCCCACTTGGGATTTTTTTTTGGATGTAGTCAAAGAACAATATTACCCTATTGATAATTATGAAGACCAGTACATGAGATGGACCACATTGCAACAAGAGAAGAGCCAAACAATGCCAAAGTTCACAAATAATTTCCATAACTTGCGCACCAAGATAGGTATGAAATACTTTGAGTGACATATGGTTCTGAAATAGCATGGGGCTCTGTAGAGGTACATCAAAACCGAAATGGATTTTCTAAACATCTCATCATTGGGAGATGCCTATGGATATGCTGTCAAAATTGAGTAGAAATTTAGGCACCAGAACAAATGGGAGTTCAGGTCTGCAAATTAGAAACAACCAAAGCATGATAAAGACAACCCTAACCAACAACCTCCCCAAAACTAGTCCAAGACATAGAAAAATAAGGGTAAAGGAAAGACGAAGAATGACACTGGAAGTGGTGCAACTTCCACAAAATCCCATGGAACAACATCGATGAATGTCACTTGAAATAGTCATTGGTGTCTGAGATCAAAGACAAGGATCTGAACCCTGATTCAAAATCTGATCTAGAAAATAATGAAAAAAGACAAATCGTCGACGTAGACTCCACTGCTACTGTCGTGACCGCAAAAATTCAACCAGAAGAACCAATAGTTTCTGAAGAGGGGGATTGATTCTTCCATTCACAAATGTGGGTGAACAAGGCCCCATTGCATTTCATTGTTGATAGAGACATCCAAAATAAATTCATCTTAGCTAAGGTCGTCAAATAGTTGGGGTTGTCGAAAACTCCACACTCGCAACCATACAACATTGGTTGGATTCACCAGGGATGAGATCTATGTGTCAGCGAGCAGTGTCGCCTATCCTATGGCATCCATCCCTTCAAGAATGAGGTTTTTTGTGATGTTTCCCCTATTGATGTTTGTGATGTTGTTTTGGGCCAAGCGTATATGTGGAAACATCATGTTTTTTATGAATCTCGACCACATAGTTTCATTATTACTCTAGGGGGTCAGCTCTACAGGATACCAGAGGTAGTTCTGAATACTGTTCGACCAAAACAGTGTTGCAAGGTAATCTCTCATACTATAAAATTAATCCTCTTCATAGTCTGTTCAAAGGATGCATAGAAGGCCACTGCAACCTCAACACCTTTTATCCAGCAAAAGAAAATTGTAGAAGAGAAAGAATATATTGTTTCTTCACCTATGATGGTGCCTACACAATGCCATGTCAATCCTAGAGATAATCAGTTGGTGCAACATATTCAACCTTGATAACAACAGGTATGTGACAACCTTGTATAGACCAAGCAACACAACTTCTCCAACAATGCATGCAACTCACCAAGATTAAGATTCAACAAATACTTTCCCCTCTTCCCAAGACACTCAACACAATGGAGACCATTGATTCATGAGGGGGAGGATTGATTCAGGTCTTCATAGCCTCAAGAAACATCACACACAAACTCATCTGAGTATATCAAGTTGGGTCTTGATATTGTCTCTCTTGAGGAAAATTGCTCTTGAATGCCCAAGAAACCCTCCACGGTGGAAGAAAACAAAAATGGCAGAGAAAAATATTTTATTAACCTATTTCTTGAGAAATCTCTCACATGACAGAGGGATGGAATGATGGAGAATTTTGTCCACATCCTTCAACGCCTGCTTATAGAAACAAGAGAATCTTCATCAAGTGACCACTTTGGAGGAACCTCTCCCTTCAAGGTACAAGTTAATTTTGATATTCCCATATTTGAAGGTCAGATAGATGCAGATGCCTTAGAAAAATGGTTAAATCTGCTAGAAGGTTATTTCTTTGTTCACAATTTTCATGACATAGAAAAAATCACCTTCTCACTCCTCAAGGCTCTACCCCATGTCAAACATTGGTGGGAAACTTACTAGGAAAAAGTTTCCACAGAGGAATATGGAATATATGGGGCCGAGCCCACTTGGGAATTTTTTTGGATGTAGTCAAGGAATAATATTACCCTGTTGATAACTATGAATACCAATACATGAGATGGAACACACTATAGAAAGAGAAGAGCTAAACAATGTTAGAGTTCAAAAATACTTTCCATACCTTGTGCACCAAGATGGGTGTCAAAGACTCCAAGTGGCACGAAGTTTTGAAATACCGTGGGGCTCTACATAGGTACATCCAAACATAAATGGATTTCCTAAACATATCATCATTGGGAGTTTCCTATCGATATGTTGTCAAAATCGAGCTGAAATTTAGGCACCAGAACAAATGGGAGTTCAGGTCTGTAAATCCACAATAACCAAAGCATGATAAAAATGGCCCTAATCAACAACTTGCCGAAAACTAGTCCAATACACATGAAGATAAGGGTAAAGGAAAGGTGAAGAATGACACTGGGAAGTGGTGTGACTTCCACAAAATCCCCTGGCACAACATCGATGAATGTCACTTGAAACAATCATTGGTGGTCGATATAAAAGATAAGGAGCCAAACCCTGATTCAGAATATGATCTAGAAAATAATGAAAAAAGATAGATCATCGATGTAGACCCCACTTCTACTGTCACGATCGCAATAATTCAACCAAAAGAACCAGTAGATCCTGAAGAGGCAGAGTGCCTCTTCCATTCAAAGATGTGGTTGAATGGGATCCCATTGCATTTAATTGTTTATAGTGACAGCCAAAAGAACCTCATCTCAGTTGAGGTTGTCAAACAATTGTGGTTTTCGACAACACCACACCCACAACCATACAACATCGGGTGGCTTAGCTAGGGACAAGATCTCTATGTCAGCCAATAGTGTCACTTGTCCTATGGTATCCGCCCCTTCAAGGATGAGGTAGTGTGTGATGTTTCCCCTCTTGATGTCTGTGATGTTTTTTTGGCCCAACCATATATGTGGAAACATCATGCTATTTATGAGTCTCAACCCCATAGTGTTAGTATTACTCTGGGGGTTCATATCTACAGGATACCAGAGGTAGTTCTAACTATTGTTCCACCAAAAAAGTGCCACAAGGTAATCTTTCATACTGCAAAATTCATCCTCTTCATAGTCTATTAAAAGGATGCAAAAAAGGCCATTGCAACCACTGTAGCCTCAACACCTTCTATCCAACAGAAGAAGATTGTAGAAGAGAAATAAGATATTGTTTCTTCACCTATGATGGTTCCTACACAATGCCCCGTCAAGCCCAGAGACAACCAATTGGTGGAACAAATTCAACCCCGATAGCAACAGGTTTGTGACAACCTTCCCTAGACCTAGCAACACAACTTCTCCAGCAAGGCACATAACTCACCAAGATTCAGTTTCAACAAAATATTTCCCCTCTTCCCCAGACACTCAACACAATGTATACCATTTCTTCCTAATGGTGGAGGACTGATCTAGGTGGATATTGGTGGCCACCCACCTGTTCCAAATTCCAACTACCTCATCTTGAAAGTTTTCAGTTCAACATATTTCTCTATAATGGGGAAATTTCTTTGTAATTGTGGGTTCTGCACTTCCGAGGCTATCCTGAAGCCCTACACAACATCCAGGTGTATAATGGTGGCCACCCACCCATTCCAACTGGTTTATTTTGGAATTTTTCATGTCAATACATCTTTATGTACTTCCAGGGTCGTTTTGGAGCCATAAACAATGCTTTCTTAATGCCATAGATAAAGTTATATTTTGATGGCATAATGCATATTTCTTGAAAACACCTTTCTAATGGGTTATCACACGCTTGAAACAAATATTGTAAGCCAAAGTTACGACCCCGAGAAGTTGATGTACTAACTTACCCAAACGGGGCCCACATGACTTTTGGAGCTTCATCTCCTAGGGTTAGGTTTTTGGATGTCTAGGGTTTTGTAATTCATGTTTATTATAAAAAGGAATTTAGAGCCTCATCGTACTCATCTTCTTGCGGATAAGAATAGCTGTCACATCTCTTCTCAGAGATAAGTTGCCACCATTCTAGTGAGTCTTTCACTCTGTATTTTTATAGTCTCTGTACATTTCTTTCATTAATATAAATAATGTATTACTGTATTTCTCTATTTTTGGTAATATCTCTTCTTTCATTTCGTTTCAAAAATAATCCGGATCACCTCCTCTTTTGGGTTTTTAGGCTTATTGACCCCAAGAAGGGCTTGTACCTCATTTCATGGGAAGAAGGGGCTAAAGGACCATAGGTGTTGTAGCTAGAAAAAGAGAAGAGCCATAGATGATCCTCTAGATTCTCACTCTAAGGTCCTAAGACCAATCAAACACTTCTCCACAAAAAATTTAAGGACCTTTTAAAAAAGAAAGCACATAATCAATAAATGTCCCACTTGTTGAGGGAATGCATTTGCGGTGTCTTTTACTTTCCTTGCACATGACAGTCAATGTGTGCTTAGCCTAAAGTGGCATTACGGTGTTCCTTACTTTCCATTTAACATAGCACTCAATGTTTCATACCATAATCAATTAATGGTAAATGAAGGGCTTGGAAAAGTGTTTCATTGCAAACGAGGATGAAACACACCCTCTACAAAGGAACCCATAAATGAGACTATATGAGCCCTTGTATGTCAAGAAAATCCCATGCCCAAAAGTCATAATCCCATCCACCTCATTCTATTTTACATGACCTATAGAGGGTCGTCTTGGGAAACACTCCTTAACTTGGGGATTGATCTACCCAATAGGGCACCATGACAACCCTTCCATACCTAAATTTGGCATAATGTATAAAATCTTTGAGCATCTGTCTAACTTTAAGAGGGGGGATTTGATGCACATGTTCGGGTGGTTGTTTTATTAAATATGGCTTACTTGGCATGATAAATGTGACTTGTAGACCCTTGAAGGACGTACTTTTTTGTATTTACTGGAATTTTCCAGGTGTGATCTATTTTCATAGAGGAATTGTGAAAATTTGACCTTCATGGGAGGTTGAAAACCCCAAGGATGGATGCCATACCCCATAGGATGGGTAGGGGACCCAAAATACATTGCACACCTGAGATGATGAATGTTTACTTTGGAGGTACTTGGAGAACAATAGGTGATGAAATTATATCCCTTTCCACTTGGAAGTCTTCCTTTGAAGGCCTAAGACATCACCCTCCAAGCCTCGACTTCAAGAGAGAGGCTAGAGTTTGATGGGCTTGATGGTTCCACAAGAGAGATGATGTGGTTTGAATATAGAAGATGCATGAAATAACACTCCTGAGCATTAGAGATAGACACATGGCCTTTGGAGGCCCAAAAAATTTCATCTAGAGGCTCAACATCTCACTTTTGATGTTTAGCGTCACCCTTTTAGGGACTGACATCACTCTTCTAAGGGATTTTTATTTATGTAATTTTAATTTTTATAAAATGTAAAAGAAAATAAAGGGGTCAAATGCCTTTTAATTTGGTGTTGACTGTATTATGTGGAAAAATTGATTTTAGATGACCTCATATACATAGAGGTCATATCACTTTCATTTGACATAAGATTCACTTGAGGATTACATAAATTATTGGATGAAATTTTTTCCCTACTTGGGAAATTCTCTCTATATTGTCTCTTGTGCATTTGGATGTTGATCTTGTTTATTGGTTGAAGGAAGGATATAGAATTCTCTTGATGTTTGTTTCTTGGAAATTGTGGTGGAATTTTCTCGATAATTAAGGATTTTTCATGCTATCTCATGAGCTAGCTAATAAATTTTTGGAATTGTATGTTTTCTTCTTGATTTCAAGGTTAATTTGTTAAAACCCTTGGAGGAGTATAAGAGCATACACCCTTCATAAAATATATATCTTTATTGTCATTAAAAAGGCTATTACAAAGGTTGCTACAAGGAGTAAAAGGGATTACACCCTTGTGTATTTACCTTGATAAGGTTTGTTTACTCTAGGAAGTAAAAGGGCTTACACCCATAAAGTAGTAATAAACCCTAGCTCATAAACAAGAGACCCCATAACTCAATAGATAAGGCACTAATATTTTTTCATTGGAGATTGAATATTGTGCATTGGTAAACATAATATCAAGGAGATTGAATTGTTAAATTTTGGAATTTAATTCTACATGAGTTAATTTATATTGTGCCCTAATGGAATCTTGTTTAGCCAAGTGATCTAGCTGTTGTAATAAACATTTAGCTACAACCAATAGGTCTTCAGTAAACTTACTCTCTTTCACTTTCTTACTCACTTTTCTACCTCTAAAATTCACTTGCAAGTTGTTATTAATGATCTACTGCTTAAGGTATTTTGTTTAGGTGGCTTACTTTTTGGTTTTAGTGGCTAGACCTTGCTTCTGTAGAAATTTTTTTCTACAAACATAAGGCTGCTATAAAATCTTACTGATAACACTTAATAACAACCCTCTTTTGCTATCAAAGTCTTGGTTCAATTATTGGAAAAATTTCCACTTGTTGCTAGCCTTATTTCCAAGCATCATACACTTGATTTTGATGGTTTAATTTGCATATATCATAACTTATTTAATGCTGATATATATTTCCGTACTACTACAATTTTGGGACAAAAATATTTCTTGTTGATTCCCCATTGGTTTTTAGGATTTATTCATTATATATTGTCTTGTTCATGGAAGATATAACATTTTTTTGCAGGTACATAACCTTGGAAACCTCCATCAACTCACAAGACCTATTTTCAATCCTCATTTCCACCCTTGACCTTGACCTATAGAGGAATTCTTCAATCTCTTTTCACTTTCCATCGTAATCCCCCTAGGGTCACCGAGAAGCCTCCCTTGTGCTGGACTCGTCCTTCACTAAAATGAGTAGGACATCTATTGAGGTGACAATGATAGTTTTTCCCAGTCGTGTCACACATTTGCAGCTTGGGTTGGGATTTGCCCAAAATACAAACTGTGCGATAACATTTTTAGCACCATTTTCAAGGAGGATTTTGAATCATTTCTGACCCATAATGACACTTGACAAGTATATCCCAAATCCTTTACCCATAGCTTTCCTGGAGACTCCATTGGAGGAAGTTCCTGTTTTTTCATTTTTGATGAACTTCATACAAGTTTATTTGGTGACTCCATTAAGGGAAGATACGTTCTCCATCTTGGATGAGCCTTGAGCTCATCTAGTGACTCCACTAAGGTGTCATTTCAGAAAATGGAATTATGGCACCATGGGATGAATCCTTTCCCAGAACTTACGATATCTTGAGAACACTTTTACAGATGGAAGAAAAAAAATCTGTTGATGAAGCTGTTAAGCATATGATGAATATTATAAGGGAATTATCCCAAGAATATACTGAACAAAAACTTGATGAAGCACCTCTTACTGAAGAGAAAATCCCTACAGAAGAAGAGACACTTGAATAAAAAGTATTTCAAGAAATTTACTAAGAAGAACCCGATGAAGTGTCTAAAACTGAAGACCTAGACGAGACATGGGTGTCCATTGAGAAAGATGAAGTTGTCAAGCCCTGCGAATAAATATTCAATTCCATTGAATTCATGGAGAAACTCTTAGATACAATTGATCAACACATTGATGATTTCATACATGTTGGAAGGCATATATGGGACATAGGTTGTTTCAGTTTTGATGGAGATTCCATTTATGATATAGAGGGTAGTTTTCAAATGAAGAGCATTTAATTATCTTTTTCAAAGTATTGGTATTCATTCTTGGATGATCTAGGTATTTGGAAAAATAATGATGATATGAATGCATATGGATCTCATCCATCCTGGGATGAATTATCGTAGTATGTTTATGATTTCCAATCATACCTTGGGAGTTTTGATTCATATCTATTTGAGAACTTAGATTTTTTATATGATTTTCAACCACCTTTGTGCCCATATTTTGATGGAGATAATACCATGGTTAGCCTAGAACAATCACAGATTCAGGCTAAAGAGAAACAATATTTTTATCTTGGGGGTTGTTGCAAGGATTTGCAGATGAAGAGGAAAATATTTTGAGTGTGGGAAAATATTCTTCTTTTAGACCTTCGTTTTTCCCTTATCTCATCTCCCCTTCTCTAGGAAATAATAGGGTTTTCTTGGTATCTCTCATCTCCTCTCAGTATTCAAGAAGCAATGGTCATGCTAATAAGGAAAAATTTGAGCCATCATCTATACATGATATCCCTCTTCAACGATGGGTGAATCAAGTGTGTGTACATTCTCTCTAGCATGATTGTATCCCTCCCACCCACCTCCATGATTTTTTTTATATGATTAATTATATGCTTATTATGTGCTTAGAATGTCCATGATATTTTTTATAATTAAGCACATGGAGAAGCATTTGGGTGAGATTTTGAGAAAGTGGTTGCACTTATTGTACAACTTCACCTCACATTTGATGGGACTTGATCTCCATGGGACTCAGGCCCTAGGTAAGTAGGTAGGTCATTTTGCTTTCTTTCGTTTTTATTTTGTGTGTTCATCATAGTGTAGTTGCATTTTTCTTTCATATTTTTCTTTACATGTTGCTTTATTTTCATTTATGCATAGTTTTTTTACTACATTTTCTTGAATCATATTGCATATTAGTTAGAAATATTTGAAAAAAGAGAAAAGTTTTTTTTTTTAATGAATAGTTGTCAATTCTGAAGTTTTTATTATATGAAAAAAGGGAGAGAAAGACATCCATTGATGATTTGACATATTTGCTTCAGTATGTGTAGGCATAGGCCTTACCAGGAGATGTTGAGGTTCTTATGTACTCTATGATGAGTACATATCTCCAAATAGGAGCTAGATGTTACCCTCCAAAGCTAGGGATAACTAAGGATATGATGTCTTGAGGCCCGCAGGTTGAATACGTGGAGAGATGAGAGCCAAATGAGAGATATATCCCTTCATATCACCACATATATCCATTTGATCAACAAAAACAACGTCCACTACACCAGCTTGACCCACGGAGGACAACAAGTCTCCATTCAGGATGTAACAATTATTCTCTCGCGGTAAGTGTCATTTTAATAATTTAAGCATTTGAATATGTTTCAAAGGGTTCTTTCTTGATTATGAAAATGTTTGCTTGGAAATTATTCCTTTTTCCTCATTTCACCTTGGTGGTTGACATGTTTTCCTAGTAAGTGGGTCACCCTCAGGAAAAGGGTTTCTAATAGGGGGTCTCCTTAAAGGGTCATCATACCATTCCCACACATACTTATCATTTTCCACACTTCTTACCTTTCGTCTCCTCAACTTTTGGGTTTTTGAGATTATTGAGCAGAAGAAGGGCTTGCACCTCATTTCATGGGAAGAAGGGGATAAGGCCTAGATGTTTTGTAGCTGGAAAAAGATAAGAGACATAAATGATCCTATAGATGCTCTCCCTAAGGTCCCGAGAGAAATGAAATGCTTCTCCACAAAAAATTCAAGGACCTTTTAAAAACGAAAACACATAATTAATAAATGTCTTGCTTATTAAGGGAATGTATTTGCAGTGTTTTTTAGTTTCCTTGCACATGGAACTCAATGTGTTCTTAGCCTCAAGTGGAACTGTGTTGCTCCTTAATTTCCATTGCATATAGAAATCAATGTTTCATACCATAATCAATTAATAACAAATGAAGGGATTGGAAAAATGTTGCATTACAAACAAGGATGCAACACACCCTTGTTGACGGGCGAAATTGACCGCTCGTCAACTGGAGGAGTGAATCCAGTCCGGGGTTGTCTAAATAACCCAAGTTGTTTGGATTAATCCACTCCGACGGTTTTAGCGGCTCCGTTGGCCGATCTAAGTCCTAGGAAAGTAAAAAAAACAAAACTAAAGAAACTAACTAAGTGAAAAACAACTGTTGCAAACTATATACACATCTAATATATATTCACAGTTTGCTAACTAATATTTATAAAATAATAATCCTACTTATTAAGTGTACAATGTATCGTTATGATTAAATCTCTATTATATATACAGTATTCACAAAATGCAAATTTTGATCGAAATCTGCAAAATCATATATGAATTGACTTATGACAGCGAAGTTGGTGTTTTTTTTTTTTTTTTTTATAACTTTTATGAACATGAAATAAAATAGCAGCTATCTAGCTAAGCAATAAAAATAACAATCTATACTGTGTATCTAAACTACATAAATTTTTTATATTAATTAAACTATTAAAATGAATTAGCAAACTGACCTGAAATATCATCTCCTATTCATCCTGTGCATAACATCTACATTCGCTATTTGATGAGGCCAACCCGCACCAGATTTTCCAATACTTCACGTAAACATGAAGTAACAATGCTTTGAATGCTAATGAAAGAACAAGTAAGATATGTAGTGACAACAATTTATCATTTGACAAACGATCATATTAAGATAAATCTGAGTATGACAATTTGTATATAATTGTTCATTGAATAAAGAAGATCAACCTTCTAACCATCAAATGTAAACAGATTAATTGCTATATATAAAATGAGAGACATAAAATATGGACACTATTTAAATCCCATCACATCAACCTATAACAAATTATGATATCTAAAGTAGTCAAAATTTGATTACAAATTGAAATGAGCAAAAAATTGAACAAAAATATGATATATTGAAGCTAAAGCCATGCAAATATCCACTTTCATTCAAGTCTGAATAATCACCAATCCATAGTTTCTGCTCCCAGGGAGCGATGGTCCTTGATTTACAAAATAAAACATTTATAAATACCACATGATCTAAAACATTCCTGTGGAAATCATCAAACCAGTTCCAAAAATTATGGGGAATACAATCTCCCAAATTCCCATTGTTATCCAAAACTAACATCCTAATCTAAAACCATGTAAAGAAATAGAATGTTCAAAGATGCCACTAGTGATCCAATCTCCTTTAGAAATCGTATGTACCTGTAAATGCATAAGAATACATGATTTCAGATTACATTTTAGTTGTAAAATCAAAAAATTCAAATTTTAATAACTAGCTACAGAATCTCACGATTCTGTAGCTATTTATTATTGTAAACATAATCGTGTTTTATCAATTGAATCAAAACAAAAATAGATGAGATCTGAGAAAACAAATCCTGTATGCTAATTCAAAACCCAAACGAAATCATTTTAAAATCACTCTTAAAATACCATACCTTGGATATAGGGATTCGTTTTAATCAAGCTATTTTTGAATTAACAATGGCAGTGGCCGCCTCTACATTTTTAAAGACAACAGAGCCTGTGGTCTTCTGACTTTTATCATTAGCTTGTAATCTATTGTTCTCTTTAGTTAGCACATTCACTCGGTCCTCCAAGGACTTGATCCGAGATTGGATCAAAGGGATGTCTGTATAATATCGGTCGAGCCACAACTTACATTCGTTGCACTGTGGTTGATCAGGCTGTGTATTCACAGGTGAGGAACTTCTCAATTGATCATCAGTTCCTCTCTCGAGTTTGATCCCAGGGAAGTTGGGGTCGTCTCTAAGACATGACAGGAGGTTCGTCACATAGTCATAGGGCTTAACTGAACAAAGTCTGTGTGAGTATGGATACTCTTCGGTCAGAAATCATTCGATTTCGGAATCAGAATCTTCACTTAACAGAATTGGCTTTTGGTCTGTGTTTTCTTTAGGTTTATTATGAGCACACCGTGAAACCCAGTGCATGACCTTTTTACCCTTGTAATTGATATCATTTTTACCCTTACCCTTTTTCCTTGCAGACCTTTTAACAAGCTTACCACCATCTTTTGGACATGAATCAGGTAGGGTGTTGGGTTGGGTAGTGTTCAGGTATGTCGAGGGTTCAACAGAGGGAAAGAACGTAGGAGGGGGAATGACAGGCCCGACAAGGGTTTCTGTAACAACAATTTTTTCAAATTGTCCTATTTCAGGACTGGCAAAACCATTCCTCAACAATAAAGCGTCCCAACAATCGCCATTCAACTTCAACTGATGAACCATAATAATTTTAATTAAACAGTGGTGGAAGATGCTGGAGTCGGCTTTCTCCATTTTGAAGCGCTTAGCCATTTTATATAAACTCCTAAGGAGAAAATATGACATATTTAAGGGAAAATCTATGAAACTCATGAGCAGCCATAGGTGGTATAGGAAAACTAGACCGTATCTACCCTCACATGTAACAAACTGCTTTATAATAGCCAACAAATCGTCCCATATAGATTTAAGAGCTGTAACGGGCATACCTTTGTCACAACTGTTGATCTTCCTTGAGGTAAACAACAGTGGCCAGGGTACTTCGTCAACCTTTGAATTTTTAAACCATTTTTGTCCCTCGGCTGACAGACCAATGACTGAGCTAATGAAATCCTCATTTAACTCGAGCTGGATGTCCCCAATTTTAGCTCTGCACCCATCGAATGTTAGCGTGAAATGTTGAGCAACTGCCAGGTTGAAACCATCGAACTTCTCAATAAAAACCTACCAACCATTCCTCTCTAGGTCCTCTCGGGCATTATCAAACAACAACAAAGTTTGGACACCGTTGGGTTTGATTCACACTACAGGAGCCATGGCTAATAGCACAAAATCAATAGGGTATTCAATGATAGGGTTAGATAGGGTAGACACAGAACCATTGTCCCAAATCTTCCTCAACACAATGCAAAGGCAACCCAAAATGAAAGGGCAGAGCATTAATGTTATGCGTGCAAGGATGGTGGAGTAAATTGTGACCATGCAAGTATATCATGTCGGGTTGTACAATCAATGACGCCTTGGTGTAATGGTACATTCAAATCACAACAGTGCATATCCAAAAGAATTTTAATCAACATGTCAAATGAATTATCACATAACCACGATTTGACCCAAAAATAAATGTGTTCAATCAAACCATTGCGTCGAAGTTTATGTAAATTGATAGCATATTAACAACAGTCAAATGCATAAATATTTGGTGTTTTGATAAATATGTGACCGGTGGTGTGTTTGAGGTCAAAGAGTTATAACCACATAAACAAATAGGTTCATGATAAACCAAATGATCATTAATCCTTTGATGTAATCAATATGAATTCCCACAGTGGGTTTTCACGCTTGCAGTCGTGAAAACGAAAACGAAAAGCAGGTATGCAAAAGCGAAAGATAATGGTGTCGTTTAAAAAGTTGCGATGAGTAATCAGGGTTAAAAACCTTGTGTAGGCAGCTTGTAAAGAAAAAGATAGAGATTAATATGTTTGCCAACAATGGTGACACACTGGTAGAAGCAGTTATCTCTGCCAAATAAACAAGTTTCAGATTAGGATAATGAGAAAAATTCCAACTCGAAAACAACCAGAAAACTGTTTGAACATCATCATCAATCATAAAAATTTCATGTAGTTATTTTAAAAGATGAAAACTGATGACAATATTAACACAAGAGAGTCATGATATTAAGGTTAAAATCTCCAATACTGTTGACAGATCCACTTCTTCCAGCAGGCGTCCATAGCCTCGACAGGGATGCCATTTAACCTACTCCAATATCTGTATCCTGTCAGGAAGTTCCGGATCAAAACGAAGGACATTTAAGGTCAAAAGATTCCATATCTGAGAATTTTCATATACCCAACATTGCTTCGCTGCCAGTGGGCCTGTTCAGTACCTCGACGAAGTTATCTTGGCATCAAGGACCATCGCTCCCTGGGAGGAGAAACTATGGATTGGTGATTATTCAGACTTGAATGAAAGTGGATATTTGCACGGCTTTAGCTTCAATATATCATAACGAAAAGCAGGTATGCAAAAGCGAAAGATAATGGTGTCGTTTAAAAAGTTGTGATGAGTAATGAGGGTTCAAAACCTTGTGTAGGCAGCTTGTAAAGAAAAAGATAGAGATTAATATGGCTGCCAACAATGGCAACACACTGGTAGAAGCAGTTATCTTTTCCAAATGAACAAGTTTCAGATTAGGATAATGAGAAAAATTCCAACTCAAAAACAACCAGAAAATTGTTTGAACATCATCATCAATCATAAAAATTTCATGTAGTTTTTTTAAAACATGAAAACTAATGACAATATTAACAAAAGCGAGTCACGATATTAAGGTTAAAATCTTCAATACTGTTGATAGAGCCACTACTGCCAGCAGGTGTCCATAGCCTCGACAGGGATGCCATTTAACCCACTCCAATATCCGTATCCTGTCAGGAAGTTTCGAATCAGAATGAAGGACATTTAAGGTCAAACGATTCCATATATGAGAATTTTCATATACCCAACATTGCTTCATTGCCAGCGGGCCTGTTCAGTACCCCGACGAAGTTATCTTGGCAGCAGAAACTATGGATTGGTGATTATTTAGACTTGAATGAAAGTGGATATTTGCACGGCTTTATCAATTGAATCAAAACAAAAATAGATGAGATTTGAGCAAACAAATCCTGTATGCTAATTCAAAACCCAAACGAAATCATTTTAAAATCACTCTTAAAATACCATACCTTGGATTCAGGGATTCGTTTTGATCAAGCTATTTTTGAATTGACAATGGTAGTGGTCGCCTCTACATTTTTAAAGACAACAGAGCCTGCGGTCTTCTAAATTTTATCATTAGCTTGCAATTTGTCGTTCTCTTTAGTTAGCACATTCACTCGATCCTCCAAGGACTTGATCCAATATTGGAGCAAAGGGATGTCTGTATAATATCGGTCGAGCCACAACTTACATTCATTGCACTGTGGTTGATCAGGCTGTGTATTCACAGGTGAGGAACTTCTCAATTGACCATCAATTCCTCTCTCGAATTTGATCCCAGGGAAGTTGGGGTCGTCTCTAAGACACGACAGGAGGTTCGTCACATAGTCATATGGCTTAACTGAACAAAGTCTGTGTGAGTATGGATACTCTTTGGTCAGAAATCGTTCGTTTTCGGAATCAGAATCTTCACTTAACATAATTGGCTTTTGGTTTGTGTTTTCTTTAGGTTTATTATGAGCACACCATGAAACCCAGCGCTCGAACTTTTTACCCTTGTAATTGATATCATTGTTACCCTTACCCTTTTTCCTTGCAGACCTTTTAACAGGCTTACCACCATCTTTTGGACATGAATCAGGCAGGGTGTTGGGTTGGGTAGTGTTCGGGTATGTTGAGGGTTCAACATAGGGCAAGAGCGTAGGAGGGGGAATGATAGGCCCGACAAGGGTTTCTATAACAATATTTTTGTCAACTTGTCCTATTTCAGGACTGACAAAACCATTCCTCAACAAGAAAGTGTCCCAACAATCGCCATTCAACTTCAACTGATGTGATCCTGATTATTTTCGGCACGAAATGAGAGCGGAGATATAATAAAGAAATGCACAGAGATATTGAAGATATTCAATAATATAACAGAAATGTATCAGAGATGCAACCATAAACATAGATATACAGTAATACACGATTTCTATTAATCA
>ML777281.1:163563-179387 GCA_009831015.1 Picea engelmannii | reverse complement strand
GATTAGAGGATCTTGCCAGTTGTATAATGATCAATAAAAGCTAAGCGAAATAGGCATAATGACAAGAGAGATATTGACAGTTCAGATAATGATCGAAATACGACTTCGAAAGGAGAAGTTTTCACGCTTACAGTCGTGAAAACTTGACGAAGACAAATGTTCAAATGTCACAAAAATGAAAATGTCGTTTATTGAAAATTGCGACGAAAAAAAATGATGTTTGCAAAACATAGGTGTAGGCAACTTATAAGATAATAAAAAAATGAATTGGTTGCCAACACTTCACCAGTTACAAAGTTTGCAAGGGAAAGCAAACTTTCTTCGTCGTTTCATCCTGAACTATGCCGAGCTAACTCTTGGATTTACACGACTACTCAAAAAGGGGTCTGAGTTCATATGGGATACCATCGCCAACAAAGCCTTTGAAGCTTTGAAACTATCCCTGACACGTACCACGCTCCTCTTCCCACTGGATTATAGCCGTGATTATTTACTCTACCTCGCAACCTCGGATTACACCATCGCTATGGTTCTCATCCAGGAGAATGATTCTCATGATGAACATGTCATCTCTTACTTGAGTCAAAGTCTAATGCCTATTGAAACCAAGTATTTACATGTCAAAAAACTGGCCTTGACAGCCGTCCAAGCAGTTCAATGTTTCCGGCACTATATCCTCTCTCGTAAGACTATGATAATTTCTAACTGCAACCCTATGCAACACATCCTCACCCGTCAACTTCTAGGGGGAAAATACTCCAAATGGATCGTGATACTCCAGGAGTTTGACTTATAATTCGAACGTGCTAAGTCCAAGAAATCCTTTTTTTCCGAGTTGATATGCGACTTTCCCTACTCTGAGATGGAAAATGTAGCAACCGATTCATTACCCGATGAATCCCTTCTCCTATTAGTTCTGATGATCTTTGGTATAGAGATATCATCATATATCTCCAAACCTAGACTTTCCGGCCCAATTTGTCCAGTACTGACTGTCGTCGAATACGCTACCAAGCCCGTTAATATATTATCCTCGGTGATACTCTTTATCCTCATGGGATTGACTCAGTTTTTCGATGCTGCCTCACGTTTGACAAAGCTGAGAAAGCCCTAAATGACTACCATTATGGAGCTTGTGGTGGTCACATGTCTGTGTATGCTACTGCCCAGAAGATCTTGTGAGCTGGGTATTTTTGGCCCTCTTTATTTAACGATTGTATAATTTCCATCCAAAAATGCCACACTTGCCAGACTTACAACCATAAAATACGATCACATTCCGCTCCTCTTCACCCTGTGGTCTCTATCGGTCCTTTTGCAAAATGGGGTATCGATTTCATGACATGTCACCCTCACTCGGCCAGGGGCATGGATACATTATTGTAGTCGTAGACTATTTTACGAAATGGGTCGAGGCGATGGAGACATTTGACAACACTTGAAAGACCGCAACATTATTTATATTCAATCACATTATAGCTCGTTTTGGTGTTCCTCATGCTATCATCACCAATCATGGTAGCCACTTTAGAAACTTCATGATGTCCGAACTCACTGAAAAGTTGGGTCTTCTCCATGAAAACTAAACACCCTATTACCCACAAGCCAATGGCCAAGTCGAAGCAATTAACAAAGTCCTCATAACCATGCTTCGATGAATGATAGGGATTCACAAAACGAGTTGGCACACAATGTTGTTTTCAATATTGTGGGCTTACCGGACATTCGTTAAAACTGCTACTGGGTTTACACCATTCAGGTTAGTCGATGGTCTAGAAGCCATCCTGTCGATTGAATGTGAGATACCCTCCCTAAAACTATACGTTGAACTCCTACCAAACACTTTTGCCGAAGAAGAACGTCTTTTGTATCTCATGCGATTAGACGAAACTCGACGCGACACCACCCTAGTCATAGAAGCCCAGAAGAAATGCATCAAAGCCCAATACGACAAACATGTCAAGCCTCACGTTTTCTCCAAAGGTGATCTGGTTCTCCTTTACGAACAAGATTGGGATGTACTAGGGGCTGGAAAATTTGAAGCTATGTGGCAAGGTCCTTACATCATTAGACGAGTTTTGGAGAAAGGAGCTTACGAGTTAGTAGCTTACGACGGTATCCCTTTGAGTGAACCCAGAAATGGGTTGTACTTAAAAAAGTACTATGCCTAAGATCACCTATGCATGAGTACTTGTATTTTATTGTATCATACTTCTTGTGTGTTACTGTAGTATGCTTTATCGTTATCTGGTATCTGCCCTTATGTTACGTTGTGTTTGGTTTCCAAATGTCAGAGTCTTTGCTACCCCACATTGGCTTCACTGATGGTGCTAGCCGTAGTACTCAGAACCTTGCTTCTGTTGCTTGGGCAATTTACGCCCCTACAAATGAACTTATCACTCCACGAGGTGTGTGTCTTGGCCATGCGACTAACAATATTGCAAAGTATAGCACTGTTATCGAATTGTTGATTAATGTTATTTCTCTCGGTATCCGTCACTTGGTTGTACGACTCGATTCACAGCTGGTAGTACTACAGTTAAGTAATGTCTATGATATTCAAAGTCCTACTTTATTACGAGTATATTTACGAATTCGCCTCTTGGAACGTTATTTTGATTATATTGAGTATCAAAATATTCCTAGATGTATAAATACGTTAACTGATGCATTAGCTAACTATGTATTAAATAGACATTTGGGCCATTTATAAACCTATCACATCACATGTATCACACAACACAAGATAAACCGGTAGAAGTCGTATATATGTATATAATGATCAAAAGTTTTTACAAAAGGTTCTGTCCAAGGACCAAAATTTCAAAATTTGAAGCTCATAGCTTCTACAAACTAGCATCATGGGTGATGCTCACGATAACACACGACTGCCCGAGAAACCCTACAAAGTAGTTGGCCAACATACTCTGACATGCCCATAGTATGGCGCTGATAACGCCGAGGGATCTCTCTGATGGTCATATCCGGAATGTCAGCAATCAACCCCTCCAAGTTTTTCTCCACTGCCTCATAGTCTTCAACATCCCATCGCRCCACTGTAGCCGCCTCTCCTCGTCATTGAATAGGAGACGTTCCTGGAGGTCGGTATGGCCCCACATCTGTGTTATCAAAAATAGATTTTTGATCAGTTTTCGAACAAACATAAAAACATTTTATATGATAAAAATTACAAAAACATTTAAAAGAACAAAATGTGTCCTTCTTACCTAGGTCACCCCACTGAGCATCCTCAGGTAGGGCTAAATCCAGATCCCCTTGGAAATCCAATCCAACGTAGGCATAATCATCAACCATCAACATCTCTAGCCACAACCAATCAAAGAAGGAATCATTATATTTGATGATAGGCCCAGCTACATGTCGGGCCATGAGGTTGCACCACCTCAGCATCCTTGTATCTTGTCGGGCCGGTAAACCCCACTCAACCTATAATCTCAGTAATGGAACCATCTCAAGAAAGAAGGACACCAAAAGTGATCCATACTCGAACTGCTTCAAGTCACCCTTCTTGCATTTTGTCAACTGCCTCTTCATACTGCGGATAACTACATCCAACTAGTTGAATACTCATGGCGCTGTACACTCTATGTCATACTCGAAGTAGCTCCGAAGAGCCATGTGTGGATCTGCACTCCCAACCATGCGTGCTATGGTGAACAAGATGGTTTTCGGGGTCAAGTCGTGGACCCCCCAAATAGCCACCTTGCCTTTGCTTCTTTCCGCCTCGGGAACACAGTACTGGAGACCATACTCATTCATGGGGAGTCCACCACCTCAGCTATTGGTCAAGCTAGCATGGTACCCATGCCATGATAACCCTTTCAGAAAGTAGATATCCTCGATATCTAGGGTCAAGGTGCGGACCCCCACGTGAAACAACTGTTGGTCCACATCCCACATATGAACCAGGTACTCCAACAACCTGATTTGGGCTCTCATGCCCGGAATCTGGAATAATTTCAAAAGCCTACAATCTCGGAGGGCAGTAATGGTACCCAGGTCATTCCCGACAATAGCATCATCTTTGTCATGTCCTCTTTCTCGCCACTCCAGCATGATGACGGTCAAATGCCTGCATAAGAACCATAAGAAGAGAGTCAACAACTCATTTCAAACCTTGGCATATTTTTCATTGAGCAAAAATCAAAGTGAAATTTCATTTTGCGGCCCTCGCAGGTGCCCCTTTAGCACAGTGCGAGATTCTCACAAGTGCCTTTGAGGCTACCTGCGAGAATCATGTATTCTCACAAGTCCTATATGGCTAGCCTGCGAGAACGCCTGGGCACAAGTTTTGGCCCTAAAACAAACTCAAAACCTTGAAAATTGCCAATGAAAACAAAAATTAAACCATGGAAAAGGTAGAATATCAAGATCTTACCTCGTTGATGGAGACGGTTCGCCAAATGGTCGCCTGTGCCTCCTGCGATCAAGCAATGAAATTTGAGGTAAAAAGAGTGGTTTTGGGCAAAGTTCTTGGCAAAATCACAATGAATATGGTAAAAGCCCTTTTACCCACATTTATTTACTTTTTACCATTTATGTTGATTTTTATATTGTTTTATTCATCAAACCTAATGCCTAATAGCCCTATGAGTGTAAATGTTTGTAGATGTAACGACTTTGAAGTCCACACGAAGGACTACGTATGTTTTCTCTTTTTTCATCACATGCTTAACTGTTTTTTATGGTTTTTAGACAAAACCTTGAGCTTAGTCTTTGTTCATTCTCACGCTCTAAAATACATGAGAATGTAATTGAGCACACTTTTATCACTTTTTCGGGCTCATAAAGGTTATATGAAAAAGGAACCCCCTGGAGTTCTCTTTAAGCTCTTTTCAGACTCTCTAAACATGAAAAGATTGTCGTGCGATCTTGTTCTTTTCACGCTCGTTAAAGTGTTTGAAGAAAACATCTGTTGGGAGATAATTTATCTCATTTTCAGTCTCATCAGACTACTTTACAAAAAATGAACTGAGAGAGTTCTCTTTTAAGTCTATTTCCAGACTCTATAATCATGAAAAACCTTTGAGTTTTCTATCTTTGGACTCGTTAAACAAACATCGAAAGACCCATAATGGGACCGAGCCACTCCTTCCTAGGGTTCGTTAAACATACTTCGAGGGACTCGTCCGAAGGGCACGATTACATCAACAAGCATATGTTATTCTCCTCAAGCTTGCGTAAAAATAAATAGGTACTTGCCAGAAATGGTGGGGGAAAATTTGGGAAAGGGATGTGTTTTCGTATTCATATTTTTTGGTAGTAAGTGTCGCTCTTGAACATCACACCCCCTATTCATTATTTGAATCCGGTTTGGGGAATCCATTTGTCTCTCATTTGACTTGTTACAAGGTCATATCCCGAGTCATCTCTGAGTTAGTGCTGCCAAATCCCTGGTCGTTTCGTTCATATGTTCAAGAGAAGTTCATCCAAAACCTCTATTGAGTCGGCGATCTGCAGTTGTCCATTCTTACCAAGTTGGCCTTCCCTGTGTCCATTTTCATCTGTATCATACTATGTTTCACCTTCAAAATCTGTTAATCATTTCATGTCATTGATGGGGGATACATCAAGGCCCTCCTGTGACGAGTTTTGTTCCGTCAACTCCAGCTCATTATCCAAAAACAAGACTTAGAAATTGTTTGGTACCTTGAAACTTGCATGCCTCAATGGCAGGTTTCCTCACTTCCGACAATGGGTTTTCATCATTGACCTCTGATCAAGAGATTCCGTCGAATGTTCGACCTCAACTCATTTATTCACATTCGATGGATTGTACTAGTGTACCTTGGGAGTCATTTACATTAATGGTGATTTCTCTCGCACTTGTTAACAGTTTCATCAATGACCAGTAATCAAGTGGTTTCTACCATGTTTGACTTCAGCATGTGTAATCACATGGTTAGATTCGTACTTTCAGGTGATGGGATTGAAGACCCTGGGTTTCATCTTTTTTATCCAGGCTGGGTTTGAGTATGTATGATTTGCATCGACACATAGATCCACTTTGTATGTCACATGGCTATGTGGTCCTAATTTGAGTCTTCTCGCATAGATCCACAGTGTATTCCTGGTGTCTATGCAGTATTTTTTGATGACATGGATCCATGGTGTATGATTGGTGGCCATGACCTACGTTCATGATATCATCCTTCTGTGATCTAAGTATGGGAATGCCTACCTCATAACTGGTATTATATTTTGCAGATGCTTGGATGTTTGTAGGTTTCTGATTAGGTGCACTCCTGGTTTCCGACACACACACACATTTTACAAAGTATTTTGGCTGTCACTGATTCCGGCCTCATACTTTGGGGGGYATTCTGTTACACATGATTTTGGTCATCTTGGTGATATCTTAACAATGGTGTATTCAGGCTCCCAACAAGGACTTTTTGCCTGAGAAAAGTGGCCCTTGTCTCCTTCCAAAAACATATTTTTTAAAGTGAKTTCACAGGCAGCCTATAGCCTAGGGTGTGAGAATCTCTCATTCTCRCAAGCCACCTTCACTTAGGGTGCRAAATTCTCACAATTTGCTCCATACATAGGATGCGAACCTGTTTTTAAGMTTGGAAAGGAGAAGAGGTCTCGAGGRTTCTAGAAGGGAATCTTATAGAAAATGAATTGGCATTCATATGGTTGTCATTTTACTGACTTCTCAGATTTTATGGGATCAGCCTCATCCATGTAACCATCTCTCCTTCTCCTATATATTGAAAKKTTTCTCATGGAAAAGGTTAAGCAAGGTTAATTGAAGAATTGGTGAAAGAATTGTGTGAAGAACCATGCTTGGACAGAGGCTTGGAGACTCTAATTGGTCTACCAACAGGAATTGGATCTTCTTCATGTAAGTACAGAGCAAGTGTGTGTGTTGGAACCAAGGGTCACTGAAAGGAATCTTGCGACATCAAGGCGATCAGGTTGTATCTTCTACTTTCAATTAATATGATACAACAACATGTCCCTTTCCCATAAAGTCACTCTTACTTTATTGTGTAATTCCTTGATCATATGCATAAGTTGACGTTGAATACATTTTACTATCTTCACATTGGTTGGTTTGTGTTGTCTTGGAATTGACCTGACGAGAGCACCGGAGCGAAGCGAGAGCAACAGAGACCTAAGGAAGCGATATAAAGGTATGTCACTTATTCCTCCCTATTAGCCGATTCAATGATTACAACTTAGGGAAAGAGACGTGTCCTGTCCTATTTTGTTCTAGATCCAAGTGGATCTAGGGAGATCTGTTAGTGTCTGCACCTACTGATTAGTCCGATAACACTCTTTAGAAGTAAACTGGTGCCAAAATTTTACCTTAACTCTTTTGGCTATAACTTTCTCACATGAGCTATGTTTTGTGCTCGAGATAGCTCATTGGGTAGATCTCTCCAAGTTATTTTATTTGAGATATAAATATAGAGTGTTCCTTGGTACACTCTATTATCATGGGTTTTGATTCCCTAAAAATGTTGTTTAGGGCCAAAAAAATTCCTCGCAAGTTAATGACCTTAAAAGATATGAAAAAATCATAAATTTATATATAAAACTTACTATTTTACTATTATAAAACACCGTTAAATATGAGTTGTTGATCTCAAATCGAGTGAAATATGAGTCATTGATCTAACTCTATCGACCATCAGTGATTGGAATTTTCCTTTTGGCATGCACAACATTTTCTCAAACCTATTGAACCGATCATTGGCCATCAACCCATTCCCTTGACAAACGATTCACAATAGAATGCTAAACCACCCAACCTAACCATTGGTCGTCGGTGATTTCCATTGGAGAATGAAAATCCTCATCAATTCAGCAGATGCTCAACCATCGACCCATTGGTCGTCGATCATGTCTCTTGGAAACCACTTGTACACATCGCTAAATCAAAAGACTCGACCATTGGTCCATTAACCATTAACCATTAACAATACCCGTTGATTTTCAAAAACACTTCCTTAATTTGATCAACTTGACCGTCGACCATTAGCCATACCTGTTGGTTGACGTGACAACTGTTGACATGGAATGACATGTGGATGTTGACGTGGCATGACAAATAATATTGAGGTGTCAACTTGGATGGCATGGAATGACATGTGGATGATGATGTGGCATGACACATGGATGTTGACATGACATGACACATAATCACCCTCTTTCCTTAATCATACATGGGTCATTTCTCTTGGACGACTCGAACACCTCATCGAATCGGCTGACACCATAAAATCGACTATTGATAGTTTCTCTTTCATGATCAAAGCACTTCACCAAACAGTCGATACCCAACCATCGATCTATCAGTCATCAATGAATTGTCTTTCTCGACTCCAACACTTCGTCGAATCATCTAACACCCGACCATTGGCAAATTTTGTTGGAAAACTTCAACACTCAAATACTTTTCGATTAAACCCCTGATGAATTTGGACCATTGATATCCCATTGAAAAATTATCTTGGTTGTTGATCTACCAAACTTTGTTTAACTCTATCAACACTCGACCATTGACCATTGACCATTGGAGATTTATTTTGGCTGAATGAAACCATTCACCAATTCAACTGACTTGACCATCTGTTGGAAAAGCATTATGAAAATAATATTAATGAAAATCCTAAGTATGGAAGATTTGAACATAAGAAGAAGGAAGACGAGGAAGACTTGGGAGTGCACAGTTGAGGCACATTCAAGAGTATAGTGAGCAGTAAGTTGAGGCACATTTAGGAGTATAGTGAGCGGTAAGAAGAATAAAACAAAATAATAAAGAAGAGAATAAAGAAAGAGAGTAAAGTGGGTGAAAAGGAAGGAAAATAGTTTGGCATGATATAAATAGAAAGATGCGCAAAATCAGGAAGACCAAATGTCCGGAAGAAAAAAGCAACACGCAGGTGAAAAAGTAGGTAAAGCAGCCTGAACAACAAGTCAAGTTGAGTTGTCATGAATTGTAATAGGATTTTGGGATGAGAAAAGTAGGGATTTAAGCCCTATAAATCATGTATAAATATGTAATGGGTTGGGAGAATATGGGTCCTGTTCGAGAAGCGAGTAATAGAATGTTCCATAGAGTTACTATTGAGTCTATGTCTAAATGTTAGGGAGATGTTGCAAAGAGAGAGAGAGAAAGAGGCTTGCCCTACAGAGCGAATAGGCTAGGTGAAGGAAAGGATAGCATGATGTATCTTTGTAAGCAGATTGCACGAGCCTTAGAGAAATACCGAAAGTATAAAAAAGAAGCCATCCATTGTGGATATATCCCAAAGTTGGGTGAACCATGTTAACTATTGTGTTTACTATCTTTTATGTGATTGATCATGGATACTTTATTGATGTATGTTAGACTAGATTTGGTTTCTGTGTGATCATTGTGAAATAGTAATGAATGTCTCAATACATGGTTTATGTTTCATTCTGAAGTATAATGGTAATATGTAATTGAATTCACTAAGTAACCAATGAAGAACAAAGAAAAAATAATTCACACAGAACCAACAAGTAAGAATGAATAAAATGATCACCTCCCATTCCCTCACTACTGCAGAAACTTGGTTCCTACAGCCCCAATAGATGCCTCAGGTGATACTTCACTTGCATGCAGGTGATGTCAAAACGATTTATTTCATAAGGGTTTTGTTGGTTAAGATAAAATTGAACCTAGGGTCTTACACTAGTGTGCCAACAAATGGTTCCATTTTCAGGACCCAAAATCTGTGATTGAGGGGATGTTTTGGAGGCTGACGAAGAAAGAAATATCAAAATGGATAGAAGGGAAAGAAAAATATTTTTCTTGGAAAGAGAACATAAATTCTTGGATGAGAAATGAGCAAAGGATTCAAAGGTATGTGTATACAAAGATGCATGAAATTTTCTTTGGAAAATTTACGATTATTTTGACCAAGTGGTTAGAAAGATTAGCGGAGAATACTGGAAGATACTGAACCGCAACACCGAGGACTTGGAGTCTTGAGTTGGTAAGACAAATTAATTTTGTAAGTAATTAAAATTCTTGCGCAATTGATTTCTAGTTGGATAGTATATTAGGAGGATATATTGCAGAATTTGTAGTAGATTGTACCCAGTCATACAATGTTGCAGAAAGGGATTTCTTCAAAGGTCCACACAAAAGGTTCATGAAATCATTAGGTACGTGGATAAATATGTTGTTGTGTGACATGTGTGTGATGACAATGGAGTCCAACTTCTAAGGTGATTCATGCACTTAGGGGAACCAAGGGATGACAAGAGGATAGTCTAAGGATATGAGAGAATGAAGGAAGAGATGAAGAAGAAAGGGAGGGATTGAGGATGAAAACAACTAAGAATTTGTATCAGAGGAAGAAGACGAGTTTGGAGTACTACATAGTGGAAGGATATACAAGAGGAAAAATACTGGGGTTTAGAAGGAGAGTCGCACAATGAGACATAGTGGAGAGGACCTTGCATACTAGTCCAAATCGTGGAGATACCACACATAAAAGGAGAGGAAGAGGGGCTCCTGTCCAATTCTATAATTGAATACCCATTAAGTCCTACCGATACATGATCCTATGTCAGATACACAACCCGATGTGCATCACCACAATTTGAGATAACAATTGAAGACTTATCAAAAGAACTTATAGTTAGCAAGGGGTGATAAAGTAGTAACAATCATAGCAGTGGACGCAGTGTGCAAAGTTAGAGTCATATAGCATCACCAAGAGGAGGTAATACACACAGAAAAATGGCAGGGGTATACAACACCCTCATACTTCCTGAGTTCTAGGGAGTTGGGTCATAGGACCCATAACAAGATTTATTTTTTTGCGAGACAATTTGGGCTGCAAAGAATGTCCAGAATGAGGCTATGAATATTGCACAGTTGGCAAAAACATTTAGAGGCTGTGCATTAGTATGGTGCATGAATTTTCAAAGTACCACACCTACAGGACAAGGAAATTTAACAGGTGCAGATTGAATCAGTCTGTGATTATGACTAAAGTTTTAAGGATCTGATGGGTAGAATGAAATTCCAAATCCTGGATCAACAACATCAAGAGTGGTTTATTTCCGGACTCCTACCACACATTTGTAGGCCCTTGATTCAACAGAAGGTTGTGTCACAGCCTAAAGATTTGGAGATTTCAATAAAATTTGAAGCATCCCTTGTAGGATACAATGGAGGGATGGCGCAACTTTAGTCACAGTTATCTTCCCTGACAATTCAACTGAAATAACTTAAAAAAGGGAAGGAGAAACAAGAACAAGTATGGTGTACCAACTGTAGGAATGAGGGCCATCACAAGGACAAGTGCCCAATATTCACGTAGTATTTGGAAACTAGAGCATTGAATCAACTACTAGGAGGGGGATACTATGAAATATGTAAGAAATGGAGACACCATTCGATTGAGTGTGCATTACTGTAGAAGTATCATAGTAAACCAAGGAACTTATTTTGAAATTTTTGTAAGTCCATTGTACATGAAGAGAAGGATTTATATGCGTTTGATTTTATGAGGGAGTGCACTTCATATATGTACATGATTCAGTAGGATAATGCTGCGATAGAAGAAGGTGGTCCACAATATGATAATTAGAGAGGATTTAATCTAGGAAACAAAGGAAATTTTGGTAGAAGTCAAGGAAGAGGAAATTTTGGCATAGGAGGAAGAGGGCCGATAATATGCTACAATTGTAATCAAATGAGACACTTAGCCCGTGATTTCCCGAATTCATGTACAATGTGCACATATTGTAGAGAAGTGGACTATCTGACAAAAGATTGTCCTCAAATACTTGCGAAGTGGTAGGAAAGAGGGAATCAAAACCATAATTCAAATCGGAATGTACATAAAATATTAGTAAATAAATGCAATGAAGGGCCAATAATAATAGTTTTTACGTGTGAAGGAGATAGAATAGGGGTTGATGCAACGAATGGAGGAAATAAGGATGAGAAATGTGTAAGGAATTCCATAGGGCCTATGTCAACATTCGACTCTTAGCAGGAAAATGAGACATATCAGAGGGAAAGAAAAGAGGTACTTGGACAAGAATGAGGAGCATCAACATCATCTGTGCCATATGTCAATGATTGCATTGGGATAGATAAGCCAACTGGGAAGGTAATAACTTAAAGAGAATTCCTAAGAAATTATGTAGAGATAATGAAAGATGAAACTGTGTTGAATGCACTATGTGGTATGATTGATCATTGCATGCAAGGAAGGAAAAATTACGTCACACAAAGTGTGGTGAAGCAGGTACTGCACAAAAAGAGGACCAATGAGGAGTTCATATTAAGTGCATAGATTGGGAAATATGATGTGGATAATGTTATCTTGGACTTGGGGTCCAATGTTAATGTATTACCAAAGTAGACCTGGGAGATGATGGGAAAACCTAACTTGATTTGGTCCCTTATTCAACTAAGCCTCGCAAATCAACACAAGATAATATCCATTGGTCGATTGACAAGAGTACATATGTGCATAGATGGGGTGCGCAACAAAACAAACTTTGAAGTTATTGAGATCGTGGATGATAGTCAACCATATCCAACATTGATGGGACTTGAATGGGAATTTGATAATCATGCTATTATTAATATCAAGTAGAGGGAAATGATATTTGAATTCAAAGACTTGAAAGTGAATGCACCATTGGACCCAAAAAAAGGAAAGATATACATAGAGCCAACAAAATGAAATGACATTTGACAACTTGTATAACATGACTGCACGGATGGATGATTATGTAAACCCCACTGCAGATGGTGAGTTAAGTTGGAGAAGTGTCAATTCGTCTGCATTAGATTTAGAGGAAGGTATGGACCATTGAAAGTAGAGGATGCATGAAGTATCAATAAGACGATGTGCATGCATAAACCGATCATTGCATTGGATTGGAACAAATTTATTTGATCCACACAGGTATGGTGGATTGAATGATATAAGCTTGTTTGTAAAGGAATTTTAGTTGCACGTACCCAAAAAAAAAGGATGTTGGAAATATATGTTGTCCTAAAAGCACCTCCAACTGGATGGTGGGATGCACATAGAGAGGGGATGGAGGACTGGTTGTAGTCTAGAGTATTGATGCAAGTAAGGTTTGGTACCTAGGTAGAAAATATTTCACATAAGTATATAGGGGAGAGTGTTGGCACAGGGGCAGACCCAGGGTCCAACACTACAAGAGCACACCAACAAAACCCTAACTACCGGCCCTTTCGGTAAGACCTGCAAAGCAGATGAAGTCTCACTTGAGGTAGAGGCAGGGGTGGTTGCAAGACTCAGGTGTCTACAACCTTAGCTAGGACACAGATCTATGATTATATCACTTATCGAGCACTAACATCGATCATTCATCAATATTCAGTCCTTATTATACTTCGTAGATAATATAGAGCATCGCAACATTCACTTAGATCTAAGGTATCTTAGTACTTAGTAACAACAAAATAGATTAGATTCAATACATCATCACTAAGCATCTTCATACATATCCTCTCCACTATTCATACACCTCTAATAAGCACAAAGCATAAATATATCGAAGAACTTAGCAAAAGTAGAGATAAGCACAATAAGTCAAGGCACAAAGCATAACACATAGATTTACGTGGTTCACCCCCACCCTAGGGATACATCCACCAAATATTCTTCTTTATTATCGTCGACCAATCGGTTACAAGCACAAAGTCATAGAAACCCTTACTTCTCAAAGGACAGAAGATCTACGCAGCCCGCTAGATCCTTCTTCCTTTCCTTTTAGCACACAACCTTCTATATCTTCACACAGGGACTTGCACTAAGCTCTGCAAGTCTATACAGAATGCAAAAAACTCTCGATCACACAGATCCCTTCTTGTCACTTAGCCTATATCACATAGATACAATACAATCCCCCCTCTACTAGATGTTTAGATGTTTATTTATACATTACAAAAGTGGGCCTAAACGTGGGTAAATCCATGGGATCACATCCCTTTCTCATTACTTTGTCCCAAAACCCAAAAAGGGACCCGAAAGTGGGCTGAGATCCCTTGATCTCTACTTTGTATAATGTTCCATTTTTGACAGGCTATTGAAGTCCCGAAAATGATCAAATATGACCAAGTAACTTAAAAAATTGGTCAAGGGCCAACAGGCCTCCAACACTCACCTGTGACTCATCCCGATTCACTCTGGTCTGAGCAATTCTACCTCGAACGCCTTGAGTTGCTTCAACTTGCTGCAATGCTACTACCTCTTGTTCAGTGAACTCCTGGATGAGTGCGTCATTGACTGGTCCTTATAGGCATTGTTCTGCTACACTCACAACTTGTTCAAGTTCTACTCCTTGGTTTTCAACTTCAGTGAACAGTTGGTATGCCTTCTCTTGCACTAGTTGAAGTTGTTGAGAGACTTCCATCACTTTGGTCTGGATCATGTGGACTTATTGTTGGGCCATGCATTTCTCTAGAAATGTCTTCATCCTTTCGACTGGTGACAAGGCCTTTAGTTGGGCATGTAACATATCTGCATTATGATTTGCTTCTTGGAGCTGCGACTCCAACACTTGTAACTATGGATTCTCCATGAGGTTTTCATAAGTCTGAGCACTCCTAGAGCATAGATTCTTGCACTCCAAGGCAAGGGATTTTATTCTTCCAACTACGCTGGGAGCAGTTTCCTATATTAGGTCTCTGATTTCTTGAGGGGTATCGGGCACAGTACGAAGTTCTAGGTTTGTGATGCATTGTTGAAGCTACTGGATCACTTATTCAAGCTATGCCACCTACAGTGGAATTTGTTCTTCATCTCTCACTTCTATGAAGGTCACATATCAAAGTGCTCTGTTGACTAGTTCCTTTACTTCTAGTTTCTCCGTGATCAACTACTCCTTGCTCTGTTGTATCTTTGCTTTCTCTTTGTCCCACTGTTCTTGAAGATAAAAAATTTCTCGTTCGACATCACTGTGTTGCTCGAAAAGTACTCCTTATGCCTGTGTCAAAGCCTAGATGGCTTACACCGTCTCTTCTTGAGATCGTCGAATGCGAGCTTCAACTCTATCGGTGATCTGGTGCAATTGGGCTGGATCATCTCCTGGTTCTACTATTCTGCTGTCAGAGGCGTAGTGGAAACTGCGTTGATAGACTGGAGTTCCTATTTCACTCTTGTTGACGGGTAAATTTGACTTGTCGTCAATTGGGAGAATAGATCTGGTCTAGGGTTGTCTAAATAACCCAAGTCATTTGGTGTAACCTATTCTGACGGGTTTAATGGCTCCGTTAGTCAACTAGGGTCCTAAATATAGAAAAATGAAATAAACTAACAAAAGAAAAGATTCTAACAAACACAATAATTAAAAATATTTATCTAAGAACATGAATATACAAATGATTATGAACAATTTATATACAGTTTACAAGGTTTGCATGAAATGTTGTGAAAATGATTGTTTGATAAAGTTTATGAATCAAATATGAACAACACTTCTTTTTGTTTTTTTTTAAAGATATTAAACAAATAAATACTAAATGAATGTGATTGAAACAGTGACACAAAAACAATCAAAGCTAATTAATGTAATCATCGTTTCATTCATAAACAACTTAACTAAATAACACACAGAATAACCTGTAGCTGATCAACAAAACCGATATTATCTTTCTGTGTTGTATGAACTCCTTCCTATACTGTTGTTAAGGGAAACCTATAACATAACAATACTAACACTTCCATAATACATTCAAAGAAGTATTTGATATTGGACTAAATTAATAACAACATGAAGACAATTAATTAAAAATCATGTGATCTTAAGATAATCAATAT
>ML777281.1:130494-157892 GCA_009831015.1 Picea engelmannii | reverse complement strand
GGAATTCCATATTCTTCTTTGAAAATACTCGTCCATTCTCCCAAAGATTCCAACCATCCATTACTCCATTTGAAAAGAAGAAAAGTTTACAAAATAAATAATATACAAAAGAGAAAGGATTAAAATCCTCCTCTCAATTTCTTCGATCCATTGGCTCTGATCTTTCTCATATATTTATACAATGAATGAACAGTCTGGGCGTCACTATTAATTTTCGCCACCTGAAATTTTCCTCGTAAAGAGACATCAATATCTCTCAAATCGTGCATTGTTTGGAGAAACTTTCTATGTGGAAGGTAAATGGTTCCATTTGGGTTATGGGTTTTCAACCGTTTCTTCAAATTCCTCACGGTTTGGCTACAATCAGTCCTGCAAAATCGTCTGTCTAATATTGACACCTTTCCAAATTTTATCTGTTGTTGCTCATAAAATTATTTGTAGCAATCCAATATTATTTTTGGATCAATCATATTGAACGTATTTGGATAATAAAATCAATCAATGATCAGATACGTATCAAATATTTGATAATAGAAACCCGTGAAACAAAAATAAACCTAAATTAATAACCTAAAAATTGTGAATAAAACAAAATCTAGAACAATAAAATAAAAAATGAATTTAAACCAACTATAAGTTCTAAACAAACATTGTTTATATTTTCCTTTCAAATATGATCTTAAAATTATAGAAGCTTCAAGTTAATGGAGAAGAGAAAAATATTAATTTTGGTTTTTCACAAAATCAAACAAATCATAGATAATTCTTTTTATTTATTTATTTATTTATTATTATTATTATTATTATTATTTTGAAATGAGATGCAAAATGAAAAAAGAATTTAATTAATTAATATCACCAAATGATTTTAGGAAAATGAGAAATCAACCAAGATATTATTTGATGAAGTATTGAACCCATTATTCAAAATAGTCAAACTTGCTAATGAACAAAAGAAAGAACACATAATCATAATTTAAACGAAAGTAAACAGTTGATAAAAATTAATGGTTTTGTTTAAATTGAGATTTTTATGCTCGTTTCTAACTTTTGACATATATTCTTGTAATGAATGTCTCATACTATAGTGAATGTCTTAAGTTTGTCTCAAAGCAAGCCAAGGTATGAAACTATTTGAAAAGGTTTATTCTGTAGCTCATTATAATTATCAAGATTCTAATGGGGGCCCTTTAAATTTTGTAAAAAATTAGGGGGAGTTGTTGGAGCCCAACAAATCCTTGGAGTTCAACCTCAATACGATTATACATCTTCTCCTGCTTCATCTCCTGCTTCTCTAATACCTCTTGTGAAGCATCGTTCACAACTTCAATGATGAAATTAAAATCATCTAATGTGAGGGTAGTCTGCATCTTGGTTACAGGGGTTCTAGGTTTCTTTCGGGAGGAAGATTTTGGAGGCGAAACCTTCCATTTCTTCGATGAGTCTTCTTCGTCCCTAGGCGGTGGTACTTTTCCTTTCTGTTGTTCAATTTCTACACCTTCGATCTCTTCGCCATCACCCCCTTCATCTAGTGAAATAGATGCAGTCCTCACAGATGTATTGTCTACATCGTGAACCTCTTCAGGATTCTTATTCTTGCTTGGTCCAGGTGTATCCTGCGTAGCTTCTAGGCTATCTACGTCAGACAAATCTGCAGGGTTGGCTGGAATAAGGAGGTCCGCCAACCATTCCTTAGTGATTTCCTCTAAGTCTTCCTCTCTTAGCTTGTAATATGACTGCAACTACTGCTTGTTCTCATCAACACACATTGTTATATAAATGAAGTGGCAGTCTGTGCTAAAATTCATTAAGGGATGAAACCTATGGAGGGTATTCGGGGTCATCCGAGGCTCAGATTGGATGGATTGTTTCAACTAGTTATAGTAAGTATGGAAGACGACATTGGATTTCCATTTCTTGTTCATATCATTAGAGTACCACAAGGTATTGAACTTCACAGCCAAAGGTTCGAAGGGCTTGATGTCAGGGATGGTTGCACCTTCCAGCATTTCCCATGCAATGAATGTGAATAGGATTAGAAGCCAGCTAAAGTGGAACTCATGCCCTTGGTCTTGTGCTTCTCTGCAATCAAGCTCCATCTGGTTTACAAGGTACTGTGCCCAATTCATCTATAGTCCCTCCGTGCACTTTCTTGTGAGGTCAACTACGAATCCAGTCACTTGGGTGGGCCGGTTCTTGTGAACTATCTTGCCTGCGATCAACTGAAATGCAAGGCGCATTGTGCCGTTATGGATAGAGGTTACCTTGTAACCTCGCGTTCCCTTCTCGACATCGCCATAAGGATCTTTGATTCTCTGTGCCAATGCTCGATCTGAGGTCTTTCCAAGGTAAAACTCCTTTGGGTCAAGGCCCTGCATGCTTAGCCCTGTGATCCGATTGATCAAGGCCGGATCCATAGTGATGTGACGGTTCAACCATAATTAACCTCCGTGGTAGAAATATAACAACAATTTCATGCATGCGTTTACTTCCTGGTGTCGGACGAAATGTGGGATCTTCATCACATTGAGCAGTGTGGACTGCGCGAGGTTTTGGGTCCATGGCTACAGGATAATCTTCGAATTCTTGCCTTTAGTCCTGGTCAGATACTTGTGCGAGGCGAGCATGTTGTAAGCCTTCCTATCGCCAAGTTTGAAGTCATTGAACTTCAATGTCGCGAGCTTATCCTAGTCGGCTCGAACTGTGCGTATCCCTTTCGGGAGGTACACCATGACCAAAGCATAGTCAAAATCTCTTGGCACACTGTATCAGTTTATGGTGCCACTTAGAGGGGTTAGGTAGGCAGGTAGAATTCTCGGAATCATATTGATGTTTGCAATGTCATATATGTTCTTTGTTCTTGCCTCTGTCGTGGTTTTGGAAGTTCCTACTCTACGAGCAGTCGATGGAGAATCTTGGACTCCTCATGTTGATGATGCGTGCACACCTGTAGACATCCTTCTTTCTAACATGACTTTCTCAGTCCTGAGATCAGTGAGTACTTCCTTCGCAAATTCTTCAAGTGCGTTAATCTCTTTGGACATACACGCTCAGGATAACTTATCGGGGTCACAATGATCTCAGACACTGCTCAGGAATGAATAATGAGGGTGTGATGATCATTGTATACACTTGCTAGCCTGTAGGATTCAAATTATCATTTGGCAAAAGTGTTCTTTGGGCATGGCACGATGAGATAAATAGGTGATCTTGGCAATGGTTTTCTTTGCAATGGGTATGAGCCTCATTAATTCATGTTCTGTCCATTATGGTGTAGTCCGATGATCTGGTGCTGAGCCATCAATGCTTTTCGATCCGTTTGGAGCAGCAGTCGAATGGATATATTGGCCTCTAACAACTATATTGCTTCACCATGATGAAGTGGCCTATATCGTTGTTCTGATATCTCGACGAAGTTCAAATTCTGCAAGTTTTCCTTCTACGAGGTACGCTCAGGAACCTACTATAACCTTCCAATCTTAGCCTTCTTATTATTCAACTTTCTAGCCTTCTTCCCCGTGATATTCATCTCAGTGGTTCTTTTCTCATTCTGATTCTTATTTTCCTTGGACATAGTCACTTCGTGTTGTTGAGATTCTCTCCTAAGACCCAGGGGAAATACTTCTTTTATATTTGAGACAGATACTTCAATCTTCTGTGAGTCCTCAAATGTTCTTGCAGCTTTAACATATGGGCTTCTAGTGTCAAATTGCTTCGATCTGTTCTCATGTTCTTCAATAAACTACGTGATCCTTTTGGTCATGAAATCTTTTAACTCTTGTCTATGTTGTTCTAAGATTGCTTCTTCCTCCTTCTTTCTGGCTTGATCTCTTTCAATCCAAGGTTTTCCAAGTAACATAGTAAACAGGGTGTTGTCCTCAATAAACTTGATAATCTCAAAATCTTCTTCTGTTGAAGTTCCATTGACATTCATAGGTATCTGATTGAGCCTCCCACATAGGTTTACCAGTTTCCCTCTGAATAACCCTATTCCTCTTAATGAAGGGATCATAGAAGGCCTTCCTATAGCTTCCCAAGTTCTTTCTAGCATAGTGTTCACTGGTGTTTCTTCATCAAGGACAGAGTCAATGTCGAAGTTTCCTATTCTTACTTCAATGCATTCTTTTTCTTTAAAGATCTTGGGTAGCCTGACATGTCGGTGATCATTCAAGGTGCCTTTCATCTACAGCAATACCTTCTCTAATTCTTGTTGGGGTTGTACTATTTATGGATCTTCCTTAGGGTTTTGTTCATTCATATTCATTCTTTCAAGCTTAACAATCATTCTAGGGCAATCCAATACGTCATGGTCCCAAGCTTTGCAACATAGGCAACTAGATCTTCCACTAGGGAATTCCTTAGCAAGATGTCTCGATCTTCTGCAACTGTAACATAGGGTTAATCCTCTCTTCCTTTTAAATGATCCCCAACCTCTTATGTACCACGCACTAGGATCGTGGTAGCTAGTATGCAAAAAATTATTTCTAGGAGCCTGCATCCATTTGTTAGTCCAAACATTCTTTCTATGCATAGGTATAACATATCTATCACTGTACTTATCATATCTATTCATATCAATCTTTCTTTCATCTATCAGAGCCCTAGTTTTCAAGCTAGGACAAAATCTATCAAATATACCTAGATTCATACTCTAGAAACAAAAATTTTCACTTATTTTACTTCTATAGGGCACAAAGCTTCCAGATCTAAGAAATTTTAACTATTCTTACCTTTATCAAAGAATAGAGCTTACAGATATTACCTCTTTTCTGCGGATCTGACCTTTTTTCTTCAGAAACTTCCACTTTTACTTTTCTTAGAGCACAAAGCGTTCAAATATTGCTTCTTTTCTTTAGATCTGTCCTTCCTTTAGCACAAATATTTTCAAATCAAGTGTATTACTGCACACTAGGGCATAGATCCATGCACAAAGCTTCTACAATTTCAGGGTGAATCTTTTCACAAAGCTTCTTCTTCCTCAGTTCCCAGCAAACACAGTTTCAGGTCCTGACAATGGAACCATTTGTTGGCATGGGGGCAGAACTAGGGTTCAATGCTACAAGAGCGCACCAACAAAACACTAACTACCGGCCCTTTCGACAACACCTGCAAAGCATATAAAGTCTCACCCAAGGTAGAGGCAGGGGTGGTTGCAAGTCTCAGGTGTCTGCAACCTTAGATGGGACACAGATCTGTGATTATATCACTTATAGAGCACTAGCATCGATCATTCATCAATATTAAGTCCTTATTATACTTCACATATAGCATAGAGAATCGCAACATTCACTTAGATATAAGGTATCTTAGTACTTAGTAACAATAAAACAGATTAGATTTAGTAGATTAGAACTACGCATCTTCATACATATCCGATCCATTATTCATACACCTCTAATAAGCACAAAGCATAAATATATCCATCTAAATATATAGAAGCACTTAGCAAAAGTAGAGATAAGCACAACAAGTCAAGGAACAAAGCATAAAACACAGATTTATGTGGTTCACCCCCACCCTAGGGCTACATCCACCAACTCTTCTTCTTTATTATCATCGGCCAATCAGTTACAAGCACAAAGCCGTAGAAACTCTTACTTTGCAAAGGACAGAAGATCTGCACAGCCCGCTAGATCCTTCTTCCTTTCCTTTTAGCACACAACCTTCTATATATTCACACAAGGACTTTCACTAAGCTCTGCAAGTCTATACATAATGCACAAAAATCTTGATCACACAGATCCCTTCTTGGCACTTAGCCTATATCACATAGATACAATACAATCCCCCCCATCTACTAGATGTCTAGATGTTTATTTATACATTACAAAAATGGGCCTAAACGTGGGTAAACCCACGGGACGACATCCCTTTCCCATTACTTTGTCTCAAAACTCAAAAAGTTGTAAATGTGTTGAACCTGCACAAAATAGATCTAGCTATAAAATACTACACACATTTGCAGAGAGAAATTAAGAAAGAAGAAACAAGATAGAAAGAATGGAAGAATTATCATTAACCATATTCCACACTCAAAGAGTGAATAATTTAAAATAGATATAGGATACATGAGTAACTAATAATCCATAGTGGTGTTCTAGAGTGATCTTGACACACACCAGTAGTTATGGGACTGAATTGCCATCTAGTTTAGTCTCTTAGGAAGTTACGGGAGTGAACTGCCACTTAGCTGAGTTAACTAGTCAACTAGTCTTCAGTTAACTAACTGAACAAAGAGTAGTGAGTTGGTGATGATCCCAATGTTGCATGGTGACAAAACCAATGCAACATCTAAACTCAATGCAACTAGTCAAACTCAAGTGTCAACTGAAAGGGAATATTCTCCAGGTGGAATATTCTCCCCTAAAATATAGGAGATTGGATAATGACTAATAAACAAGGAATAACCTTAGGAAAAATAAATCCTAGGTGTGTGTGAAGTAACTCCAACACCCCCCCTGAACATCACTGTGGTGAAAATAAAGAATGGGTCTCGGCTATGAGGCCATGTTAGGTACCCAAATACAAAATATACACTGAAATAAATGAGGAAAGAGGGAAAACCTCATGGGAACAAAACCCCCCTCAAATTACAATGCATAAAATAAAAAATGATAAGGAACAAAAGGCAGTTGCTAAGAAACCATGTCCTTCACTCCAAGAAGAGCTCGCAACTGTGCAAGTTTGTGCTCTTTGAAGGTTTTGTTGAATATGTAGATGTTTGCACGGATCTGATGAAGTATATGCATCATTTATATTTCCACACATAACCACTTTATCTTATTGTAATGAATAATATCCAAATAAATTTTGGATGAAATTTTGAAAATTGTGCGGCCATTTCTGGAAAAATGCTGAAATTTTGTTGATTTTAAAATGATCATAACTTCACTTTCCAGACTCCGTTTTGGACGATTTGTTTTTTGAAATTGGATATTTTCCCGAGAGGAATTCAAATATCCAATTTGTTTCTGCAATTGTTTCTTAGAAAATATCAGAATGACATCTGATATGCGCGGCTCCCTTTTTGACTCCTGAGATGCATGCATGGTGCATGCAAAAGTGTCTGCATGTGACTCTTGAGATGCATGCCATATGTCTTCCACATGAATTTCAGAAAAAAAATATGAAATGGAGTAGACATTATTTTCAATTAATGGAATACAAATTTCTGCAAAAACGTTTGTAGAAGTCTCTTCATAATAAGAGGCTTGATCTTCTTATGCCTTCTCTTTTGGCTCTATATGTTCGACCTCCTGCATGAAATATTCACAATATTATTTATTCCCAAATAGAAACTCCAATTTGGTTCATAATTCATTTGGAGTTGATCCTTGTGATTCTTCATATACTTGATGGAAAAGTTCGGGAGAAACAGACATGCCAATACTTCCTATGGCCATATCTTGTCTATTGAGAAAGTCATTTTTCTCATGGATAGAATCAAGATCTACTTCCATTGCCATAGTAATTTGGTACAAGCCTCTCCATCTAAGATGAAGCAGAATTTTTGGCTTCCATTCCAAATAGTTATGAGACGTGAGAAGTATTTCCGGCGAATAATCCATCTTTTTGTTGTCTTCAATCTTTTGTACCTGCAAAAAATGATTTGGTGTATCTTTTTCTTAGAATTTCATCAACTCCGATACCATGTAAATGTGTTGAACCTTAACAGAATAGATCTATCTAAACAATAATACACACATTTGCAGAGACAATTGGAGAAAGAAGAAGAAGGAGAGAAAGAATGGAAGAATTCTCATTAACCATTTTCCACACTCAAAGAGTGAATAATTTACAATATATATAGGATACATGAGTAACTAATAATCCATAGTGGTGTTCTAGAGTGATATGGACACACACTAGTAGTTACGATAGTGAATTGCCACCTAGTGTAGTCTCTCAGGCAGTTACGGGAGTGAACTGCCACCTAGTTGAGTTAACTAGTCAACTAGTCTTCAGTTAACTGACTGAACAAAGAGTAGTGAGTTGGTGATGATACCAATGATTCATAGTGAAAAAATCAATGCAACATCTAAACTCAATTCAAATAGTCAAACTCAAGTGTCAACTGAAAGAGAATATTCTCTAGGTGGAATATTCTCCCCTAAAATATAGGAGACTAGATAATTACTAAGTATGACTAATAAACAAGGAATAAACTTAGGAAAAATAAATCCTAGGTGTGTGTGAAGTAACTCCAACAAAAGGGACTCGAAAGTGGGATGAGATCCCTTGATATTTGCTTTGTCTACTGCTCCATCTTCGACAGGCTGTCGAAGTCCCGAAAACGGTCAAATATGACCAAGTAACTTCAAAACTTGGTCAAGGGACAACAAAGAGTGACCCAGTAAAACATGTGGAGCAGTGCAGAAACAGATGGAGCTCGACACCAAAGGAGGAATGGATACACATGTTTATACATACACTGGATACAATCCTGAAGAACTACTATCTGGAATTGGAAATTCATAGAGAGAAAACCAACTGGGACAAGTTGACTTAGAGGTTCAAGGTAACATTTACATTTGAACATGAATCTCTGTCAATAGATGCAGTGCTACAGGATATTTAAACCAAGATATTCTCAAAAGAGGGCTTATGGAGGTGGTATCAGTATGCAATGCGCACAGAGCTATTATGATTGTCCATGAGTTATTGGAGTGTTACAATGTTGATAAGGAAGAAAGAAGATCCTAGAAATGCGCAAGTACCCAAAACAGAAGGAGAACAAGTAGTAGAAGGGCTATAGTTTGAGTCTGTTGCATACACACAACCAATCAAGAGACAAAAGTTAAACATTGGGATGACATAGAATCCAAAGTTTGCTTAGATAGGAGATTACTGGAGTGATGAAACAATAGAGAAGATTGCAGACTTACTGCGCGAGTATCAAGACCTATTCCCAACTACATTTTTAGAGATGAAGGGGATAGTTGGGGACATAGGGGAGGTGAATATTCCCTTGAAATCAAGTGCTAATCTAGTGCAACAAAGGCCTTATAGGTTAAATCCAAAGTACAAAGAGAAGGTTAAAGCAAAAATAGACAGAATGTTGGATGTAGGGATCATTAAAACCATGGTGGAATCAGAGTGGATAAGTGCAAAGGTAGTGAAAGATAAGAAGATAGGAGGGATCATTATTTGTATGGATATGAGGAAGATGAATGATGCATTTTTACACAATCCATTTCCAACACCATTCACAAATGAGGTACTGGAGAACGTAGGAGGGAAATAGAATTATTCTTTCACACATGGATTCTCGGGATACCATCAGATAAAAATTGCACAAGAAGACCGATACAAGAATACTTTTGTGATAGAGTGGGGAATTTATCAGTATACAATAATTCCCTTTGGACTCAAGAATTCCCCTGCATTGTTTTCAAGAGTGGTGGTTGTAGGTTCAAGGAATTTATTCATAAGTTCCTTGAAGTATACTTATATGATTGTACTATGTTCAGTTTACTAAAGGATCACATAGAATTACTTAGGCTGATGTTGGATAGGTGTAGATAGTGTCAGATATTGCTGAATTTGAAGAGGTTTATTTTTTGTGTATTGTTTGGAATTTTGTTGAGCCATGTGGTTTGCAAGTAGGGATTACTAGTGGATCCGACCAAGATTGTAGTGATTATGTATTTAGAACCACCTACATCATTGATACAACTGAGAGAAACTCTGGGTCACACAAGATATTATAGAAATTTTATTAAAGGCTATGCGCAGATCATAGCACCTGTGGAAAATTTGTTGAAAAAGGAAGAGAAGTTCCAATGGAATGAGGACTCTCAGAGGGGTTTGGAACCCTTAAATAAAAAACTAGTGATCGCACCAATTTTGATCTTTCAAGATTGAAACAAGGAGTTTGATGTTCATGTAGATGCATCGTCCATAGCATTGGGTGAAGTACTATCTCAACCAGAGGAGGGAGACATTGATCACCCAATATCTTTTGCAAGTAGGAAGTTGTCCATAACAGAGAATAATTACACCACTACATAATGGGAAGGATTGACAATGGTATATGCGCTACATAAGTTCAGACATTATTTATTGGTTTCTCTCTTTAAGATGTACAGAGACCATTCTTCATTAAAACACTTAGTGAACAAGCCATTGTTGGGGGGGGGGGGGAGATTATGTAGATGGATATTGTTCTTTCAGGAATACGATTTTTAGGTTGTGGTGAAATCAAGTAAGCTGAATGTAGGATGAGATCATTTATCACACATACTATCAGGAAAAGATGCAAGGAATTTAGATGACAAATTACCAGATGCACAACTATTTGCAGTCAAAATTGTGGATGATTACTTCTCAGACATCGTGTAGTTTTTAAGCAAAAGAATGTCCCATCAGACATTCAAGTTGCGTAGAAGAAACAATTAGTAGTTAAGGAAGCGAATTATCAGTTGATTGTAGGAAACTTATATAAGTTGGGGGTAGATGGAATATTGAGATGATCTGTGTTGGAAAATGAAATACCTATGATACTCACAGAAGCGCATGAAGGGATTGCAAGAGGAGATTATAGAAATAAGGAAATGATGCATATTTTTTTTGTGCAGGGCTATGGTGGCCTACACTGCATAAATATTCCAAAGAGAATTGTTAGGCATGTGATGTTTGTCAAAGGGTGGGAAAGCCATCTAGGAGGGATGGAATTCCTTTAAATCCACAAGCTACATTGCAAGAATTTGATAAATGGGCCATAGAATTTATGGGGCCAATCAACCCACAATCGAGAAGATCATGGGAAAGGTACATAATCACTGCAACAAAGTATTTGACAAGATTGGTAGAATAAACACTATTCATAAACTATACTGCGGAGACTATCATGCAATTCCTATTTGATAATGTAGTCACATGATTTGGATGTCCACACATATAACTCAGTGATCAAGGAACATACTTCTTGAATAAAAACAATTGCATCATTGATCGAGGAGTTTCAAATTCATCATCAAAAGAGTACCCCATATCATCCTTAGGATAATGGGACAGTGGAATATTTCAATAAAATCTTGGAGAATGCCTTGACAAAGATCTACAACTTAGGGAGACATGATTGGGACTTAAGAGTTACCACAATTTTATGGGCCTACAAGATAACACGCAAAACATTGACAGGGAAAACACCTTTCAGGTTGGTCTATGGGAAAGAAGAAGTGATGCCAATGGTGTTTATTATACCTATCATAAGCATTGCAACAATTACTAATATTTTGGACTCTAGCGCAGTAAAAGAGAGATTTTCATAGTTGGTACAACTTGAGGAAGATTGGTTTGTCACAAGCTTCCATCAACAAGTTCAAAAAGAAAGAGAGAAGGCATGACATGATAGAAAAATTAAATAGAAACACTTCTAAGTGGGGAACTCAGTATTACTCTATCAAAACAATTTTATGTAGCATCCTGGAATGTTCATGCTGCACTTCTTAGGGCCATATGTGATTAAGCGTGTGATGGAGGTAGGTGTCGCGTAGTTGGAAGCCTTGAATGGAGAAGTCCTTGGAGGAATGGTAAATGGAAGTTGGTTGAATCTCTATAGATATGACCAACCATCTGCGCAGTAATCTGAGTTGTGCCAAACCATATATATCATAGTAATTGTACTATAGTAGGGAGGTAAAACACAAAAAAAACAAATAAAAACTAGAAAACGAAAGAAAACCAAATAAAAAGTAGGAAAAAGAAAAAGAAATAGATTGCACAGTACCAAGGAATCATAAATTGAAAATAATGAATGATTTATGCGTTGACGGGATGAAACTGCGCCAATTAAGAAAATAGCCACGAAGCAAGAACAATTGTGTAGTGTAGTATTGAAAAGACCGTTAAAGGAATTAAAGAACAAAAATAATGGCTACAAAGTGGAAGTGACAGGTCATAAAGACGTCATATAATTATAAATGGAAAAAGCCACCATAAATCACGATAGATTAGTGATATGAGGAAAAATTCCAACAACGGATTTGGTAATAAAGCAATGTTTAATTAAGAATTCATCAACCCCATTGTTGGATTAGACAATTGAGTTAAGTCACAAGGGGATAGGAACAACTGGAAAGGAGGAAAAAAACAAGTTAAGGGTCGACAAGCCTTAGTTATTGTTACTATGAGATGCATGTAAGAAAGAGATAACATAACACAAGAGACGAACGAAAAAGGAGACACGGAGCGAAAGAAATTATCAAGAATTATAGTGTTTTACAGAAATGACACCACCTAAAGCACTAGTTCCTGTGCCAAATAAGGTTTGCACAAAAGCATCACTAATAGAACCAAAGGTACTAGAGGTTGAGGAGAATCCAGGAGCATCATCGTCATCAGAGCTGAGGTTCCCCCGTGATTACATCCCACCAATAAAATATGATGCCCCACTAGTGACAATGTCGAAGAATGTTAACCACACATTGGTGACACCCAACATACTATATGGGGTCATTTTTGGCCCTTGGTTATGGAAATAAGTGAAGAACAAGGAAGAAAAGGAAAAATGCAAACTTCACAGAAGACACGGTGACTGTTACTAGGTCGAAGGGAGCAAAAGAGCAGAAAAGGTGGAGCTAAGTCCGAGAAAGAAATTCGTTGGATGAGGAGATCGAGGATGACATATCAACAAGAAAGAAGGATCGTGGACAACTCAGCAAGAGTAAAAAACCACCATTAGATACTTTGGAGCACCGCGCGAGAAGGAAGGAAAGATAGGCTAGCGAAGCCCTAAAAATGTGGGTCAAGTTGACCTAGGGTTTTAGACACCTAGGGTTTTGGTATCTAGGGTTTTGAACCTAGGTTTTGGCCTAAGGATGTCAGTGAGTGATTGTAATGTATAAATAAGAATCTACATGAGGGAAAGAGGTTCGATCTAGTTGTTTTCATTGTTGTTACTATTGTTGTTGTGTGATCAAGTGAGTAATATCAGGTGAGAGAGAAGTGTTGAGTACGAGAACCTTTTGTATTGTAATATCTTCAGATGAGTGCGAAGATCAACCCTACAGTTGGGTGCGTAGGGAGGGGAGAGATAGAGAGAAAGAGAAAGAAGATTTGCTAGCTAAGAGTGCATACAAGAACTGTATGCTTCATCTTAATACATTATAGAGAACAGTTATGTGGACATAGCCCTAGAGAGAGGGTGAGCTAGGTATATCTTGTCTTGTGTGTGTGATTGATGCTATGTTATTTTTCCTTGATATATTATTATTGCATTACTATGGTAGATCTAATAGAGGTGTGGAATAGATCCAATATGATAAGTGATATATACATCATGTATTATTCTAGTCTTAAATCCACTTGATATTTTCCTTGGTTGTAGACATCTTTGTCCTGCAACCCCCCCATAGATTCTTCGGGTGAGACTACATATGCTTAGCAGGTGTAGCTGAAAGGGACAGTAGTTAGGGCTTGTTGGTACTCTCTTGGAGCTGAACCCTGGGTCTGTCCCTGTGCCAACAAATGGTTTCGATGTAGGGATAGGAATCTTCCTGAGGGAATGTCAAGTTGGTCCCCATCAAAGATAGAGATTCAGAAGTGGATAGAGGATCAAGAGAAGGACTTCGCTAAAGCCCAGAACAAGAACCCTAATATTAGTATAGAGGATTGGTTGGAGAGATATATCTTTACTGATATACATGACATTTTATTTGGAGGAATCCATCAAGAGCTATATGAGTGGTTAGCCAGGTTAGCAGATACCCAGTTTGAGATCATATCTAGACCTCCTATAGTTTGGACATTGACACTGATCAAGAAGGTCAAGAGAGTTGATAACTTTGTGTCACGAGCAATATATCACTGGTATAATAGCACCATTGGAGGGTACATCACCGATTTTGTTGTTGATAGAGTAGAGTCATACAACCAAGCCGAGAGATATTTCTTCAAGGGACCCAGAGGAACATCTTGAAGATACGGTAGACTGGTGGGATATGGAAAAGATAATGTTCAAAAATTTGGACAGCGACAATGACACAAAGGCTGGACATACGTGCAGTGGGAGAGGGTTCATAGAAGTTCATCTTGTGAACTTATTCAAGCAGAACTATGGGGAAGAGGGTTTGTATAGTGGGGAAGAGGCAAATCTGAAAGACGAAGAACATTCAAAACTAGCTAGGTTAGAGGAAAGAAAAGATGAAGACCTCACCAGGATGAGCCAGAAACTTCAGGAACTACACAAACTGATGAAGTAAGTACTATTAATCCCTATGTTGTTTCAACAACACTAAGCAATCCAAATAGTCAGAGTCACCAAAGTCCTCAGAGTACTATTACTAGCAGTTCAACATATACTCAGACATGAAACCTAGGAAGATCTATGACAGATGAGATGAGGCTCCCTATATTTAGGGGAGATGGGTATAAAGACCCTAATCATCACTGGTTCCTATGTGAAGCAGTATGGAATATTAATAATGTCACCGATGAAGCTATTAAAAGAACTCAGTTTAGTACTACCCTAAGGGATCGCACACTGAGCTAGTACATGAAGCTTGTCCAAGGACTTGAACAACATAAGACACTAAATCAGATCAAGAATGAAATAACTTTAGAGTTCAATAAACCCAAATCAGAGTCACAATGTATCACAAAGATGAAAGAGATCAAACAGAAGGTAGTTGAACCTGTTTGGGAATTTGATCAAAGATTCAAGACCTTAATAGGTCGATTGAATTTTTAGATCCCAGATGAGCAGAACAAAGAGTGGTTCATTGTTTCCCTTTTACCACACATCAGAGTTCCTCTTATAAAACATAAGATTTCTTTGTAGGATGAAGCATTGGAGATTTCCATGAAGTTAGAATCAACCCCTATGGGAGAATCCATCTTAGGTATGAGTCAGCTAACTAGTTTGTCTTTGCAGGTCGAAGATATGAAAAAAGATAAGGGAAAAGATAAAAGAGAAGACATTTGGTGTGTTAGATGCAGATTAGAAGGCCATGACAAGGAGAACTGTCCCTTATTCCATGAATACTTGGCCTCTGGAGCTCTTTTTCCCTTTGAAGCAAGTCACCTTACCCTGGTGCGAGGTATGTCGAAATAGACATCACACTGGTGAGTGCTATTACATGAAAACGTACGTTTAGACTCCTACAAACTTGTATTGCACATTCTGTAAGACTGTGGGACATGATGATAGGGATTGTAGGGCTTACGATCTCATGCATGGAAGGTCAAGAGACGTATACAAAATTCAAGGATAAGTACATCAAGAAGGAAACACTACGCAATATAACTCCTCTGGGAGAGGAAAATTCAATCCTCATGGTGGATTAAGAGGATGAGGACAAGGAGGAGGCATGGGTCAAGTCCAAGGACAGATCATTTGTTATAATTGTTCACATCCAGGACACCTCGCAAGGGACTGTCAGAACCCTTTGACTACTTGAAGCTACTGCAACTTCTTCGATCATGTTATTGAGGAATGCCCAACATTGCTAGCTAAGATTCAGGAGATAAGAGGACCTCAGCAAATCCCGCAAGTGCAATTGATATATGCTGAAACTCATGGAGAAGACCCTAGATTTGTTGTTATTACTAGGGGAGGTGTTGTTACAAGAGAAGACAGACTGATCCAAGGAAGGACTACATTAGACTCAGGAATCTGGAAAGTTGCAGAGAAGACCCAAACCTTTGATGCAAAGAAAGAAAGACAAATATTTGAGGAGTCAAGAAAAGAGTTCAAAGGAGGCCAAGTCTCTTCATCAAATACACGGCCAAAAGTAAGGGAATATGGAATACCTCAGGAATTTGATCAGACTACTTCACCAAGAGAAGGAAAAGAGGTAAGAAAGATCATGGAATTTCTATATATATGTATTAAGTTGATTCAGGATGAGAGTGTTGTACAAGAAATACAAAATTTAATCAGATAGTATGAGTTCGGAAATATAGACACCCTACTGAATAGGGAAGTACACCAAATCGCTAAGAAGAGAAGGAAAGATAAGGAATTACACTTGAATGCTCAAATAGGTGAATATGCTATAGACTATGTGGTCCTCGAATTAGGGTCGGAGGTAAATGTAATGACAAAGCAAACTTTGGAACTAATGGGAAAACCAAAGTTGATCTATTCCCCTATCAGGCTCAGGATGGCTAATCAACAAGCTGTCAACCCCTTTGGATGAATGGAACAAGTCCTTGTGGACATCGACGGAGTGAGAACGTCTACCGATTTTGAGGTAATTGAGATAGTTGATGATAACTATCCTTACCTTGTGCTGTTAGGAATTGATTGGGATTTCAATAACTCCTTTGTGGTTGATTTAAAGAAAATACGTATGACGTTTGAAAGATATGGCCTTAGGGTCATTGGACCCTTAGATCCATATTAAGTTCAATGATACACAGAACCCATCAGAGAAGAAGACCGCGCATATGAACTGGAAAACATATACAAATTAACAACTACACAACATGATTACATTAATCCTATGGCTAATAGAAACCTAAGCTCGTGAAGTGACAACGCATGTTCATCAGACTCAGAAGAAGAACTGGAAAACTGGCAGAATAACATGTATGAAGTATCCACAAGAAGATGTGCTAGATTAACGAGAGAAGTTCACTAGATCGACACAACAATAAGTAACTTACCCACCTTTGATGGTCTAAATCCTTTAGAAACCTTCTTGTCAGACTTTGAAGAAAGTGTACCAATTCAACAAATATTGTTGGCGATGGATGAGGCCCTGAAATCAACCCAAACAATATGGTGGGGGACACATAAAAACAACATTACAGAATGGGTACAATGTCATACCTTGATGACATTGTGATTCTCAACACAAGTAGAAGGCTGTGAATTTCTCTACATAGGTCAAAGCTGCCCAAAGGACCATGTGAGAAGTTGCAAAGAAGCCTGGAGCAACATTCCTCAAGAGCAGTGGGTGCACAAATTCATTAACACATTGGACACGACACCTATCAACTGGTACCTTCAAGCAGAGTTGTGCCTCATCACTACAGATTGGGAAGGTATGACTCAAAATTTTGTAACCAACTTCTTATTCAAAATTCAATATCCTTCAGTAGATCAATCATTGCAGATTGTAAGATAGAAATTATTCGAGGAGGAATCTAACCTCCCTTTGGAGAAAGAAGAGGACGAATGGACTGCGCCTCTCCAGAAACTACAAGGTTGTTACAACATCAATGTTGATGAAGACGATGATCCAAGAAAGGTGAATATCGCCAAAAAAGAAGGCCAAAGAGATGTGGAAGGCCCAGGAGTTGAGTTACCATTCATTGGAAAACCAATCAAGATTAATAAGTTCAATATTGGAACAGAACAGACACCAAAGCTTGCAAATGTTGGAGATTATTGGGATGTTGCCACCATTGACAAGATTACATAATTACTGCATGAATATCAGGACTTGTTTCCAACCAATTTCTCTGATATGAAGGGAATTAAAGGGCCTATGGGAGATATGAGGATCCATTTGAAACCATATGCAATACCAATCAAGCAAAGAACCTACAGATTCAACCCTAAATATAAGGAGAAAGTAAATATTGAGCTCGACAAAATGTTGGAAGTTGGGATTATATAACCTGTGGAAGAGTCAGAGTGGATTAGCCCTATGGTGGTGCAAGATAAGAAGACATGAGAGATTAGGATCTACATAGACCTAAGAAAGCTGAGCGATGCCTATTTGCATGACCCCTTCCCCATGCCATTCACTGAGGAAGTGTTAGATAATGTGGGAGGCCAGGAAGTATATTCTTTTACAGATGGATTTTCAGGATACCATCAGATCCGGATTGCCAAGGAAGATCGCCATAAGACCACATTTGCAACAGAATGGGGGTCCTATCAGTATATAGTGATGCCATTTGGAATGAAGAATTCCCCAGCCATCTTTTCCAGGGTGGTGGTCAAAGAATTCAAGGAGTTTTTGCATATATTTCTAGAAGCATACTTTGATGATTGGACCATTTTTAGTTTATTGAAAAATCATATTGAATGTCTAAGGCTAATGTTGGATAAATGCAGGTAGTGTCAAATTTCCTTGAATCTGAAGAAATGCATCTTCTTCTCACCATTTGGAGTGTTGTTAGGTCATATTGTATGCAAGTGGGGATTGTTGGTCGATCCATCTAAAATTGCCATTATAGTTTATCTACCCCCTCCTACTTAAGTCAAACAGTTGCGCACTATGCTAGGACACATAGGATATTATAGGAAGTTCATTAAAGGATATGCACAGCTTACAACACTCATGGAGAATATTTTAAAGAAAGATTGTCAGTTTAGTTGAACAGAAGAGTGCCAGCAAAGCTTCGACACACTGAAACAAAAAATGGTTACTATGCCTATTCTGGTTTTTCCAGATTGGATAAAGGAGTTTCATGTGCATGTCGATGTGTCTTCTATTTCCTTAGGAGAAGTGTTAGCACAACCTGGGAAAGGAGATATTAACCATTCGTTAGCCTTTTCCACCAGGAAGCTATCAACTTCTGAGATCAATTACACCACTACCGAGCGAGAGGGGTTAGCCATGGTGTATGTGCTACAAACATTTCTCCACTACTTGTTGGGAGGACACTTTAAAATGTTTACTGATCACTCTGCGCTAAAATACATAGTCAACAAGCCAGTGTTGGGGCGGGGGGGGGAATATGCAGATGGCTTCTGCTATTTTAGGAATATGACTTTGAAATCATAGTAAAATTGGGCATAATGAACAAAGGTACTGACCACTTGTTGAGTTTGGAACATGGAGAAGATCCCACTAGTTTGGAGGATACGTTGATGGATGCATAGTTTTTGGCCATTAGAAAGATTGATGACCACTTCGCAGAAATAGTCCAGTTCCTGTCAACAAGAATCACCCCTAGCCAATATACAATTCCCTAGAAGAAACAACTCGTAGTGTGCGCTACCAAATTTTCACTTATATATGGATAGCTATACAAGATGGGACCTGATGAGATACTGAGAAGATGTGTTATGGAGGAATAACGACTGATGATCCTCACAGAAGCTCATGAAGGCATCGCAGAAGGACACTACGTAGGGAAATAAAATGCGCAGAAGGTGCTTAGAGCTGGCCTTTGGTGGCCTACCTTACACAGAGATGCTAAAGACTATTATAGAGCCTATGATGTATGCCAAAGAGTTGGGAAACCTTCCAGAAGAGATGAAATTCCACTAGCACCATAGCTGACCCTACAAGGATTTGAGAAATGGGCCATTGACTTCGTAGGACCTATAAAACCACCAGGAAAGTGCATAGGAGCAAGATACATAATTACATAAACAAAGTACTTGACCATATGGGCCAAAGCAAGAGAAGTCAAGAAATGTAGTGCAACTACAACTATGCACTTCATATTTGATGACATCATAACTAGGTTTGGATGCCCAAAGATCCTTATGAATGATCTAGGCACACATTTCACAAATAAAACAATTGAAGCCTTGACTGATGAATTTGCAGTCCACCATCAGAAGAGCACGCCTTACCATCCACAAGTAAATGTGATGACTCGTCATGAACGTTTCCTTTGACATTGTTGGGGAAAGTGATGGCATTCCAATCTCCTCCAAAATAGTTGCAGCAACAAATGTAATTTTAAATTTAAAATATTCCTCAAGAAACTATATTGATATCTAGAAGTTTGGATGCTTGATGTTGGACTGGGTTCTTTGCACAATGCGAAAGATCCCACATCGACCAACATACATGTAAAAATAGCTATCCACATTATCAAGTGCTCAACCATGCTCTCGATGCATATTGCACATGTTGGGACCCTCGTGGCTTCTGCTTTATCTTTGTGTAGCTTGACTCGTAATGTGTTGCATGTTGATGACAGGTGTTGGATGCTCAATTGGTATTTGAATGGTAACTATAATGATATACATTCCAACGCCTAATACTTGGACTCTGTACATTATTCCAATCACCGACACTGCCATAGTTACCATCGGCCTACCCGATTTCAATATGCTCATCTCTCTCTTTGACATAAAACATGCACATTGAATGACAGTAAGCAATTGAGCTTTGAGTGGGCACATTTCTATTGTCTTATTCATTTCCAACTCAACGTTTTAACACCTCAGTATGTTGGTTAAATCTGAGCTCCGAGCATCTGGTGGCAAGTGTAAACCATTTGTTGGAAACGACCCAATGATATTAGACACCTGCGAGATATCTCCCTCAACTATCTGGTCACACCTGGGCGATTCCTTTGACACCTACATGTTTCCTTAGGCACCTGGTGTTAGGGTTTTAAATTTTCATTTTTATATATTCAGTGAGTCATATCCCACATCGTCAGCGTAAAAAAAGAATTTGGTATTTATATTTACCAACATTTGCATCATATTTCGACGCGTTGGGCACATAGTAAACTTCTCCTTGGAGGCTTGGTGCTTGGGTGCTAGGCTTTGTATTGTGATGTGTGTTTATATGTAGATTCTCGATAGCTTGTGGATATGGAGACTGGCTCCTAGCCAATGTTGAAATTTTGGTTAAAATTTTAATATAACCTTGTGTCCTGTAACAGACCCAAGAGTCACTTTGGCTCCAAAAATAGACCAAAAGTTGAATGTGACACCAAACTTTGGCTATCAAATAACTAAATTCAAAATGCAGAGTTTTTTCCCACGCAAACACCTGAGAGAATAGTGATGAAAATTATTTATTTTACGATCATTCCGGAGAAGTGCCAATTCAAGTGCCAGACCATAATTTTATTCTTCCACAAATTACATAGTGAGGCTTGTTTGCTTTGCTTCCATTGTGACATTTACGCAACTGAGCCATAATCTTTCTTCAAATGTGTTCATTGATGAAGGTTCTTGAAACGTGTTCATTGATGAAGGATTTTGCCAAAAATAAATATGGGAGATAATTCCACAACATAAAACCACCATTTATTTGTGACATCTTTGGAGAGGTACTGAGAGCCTTTTGTCAACTTTGCATTTTCGCTATGCGCCCTGAGCAATCTATGTTCTTCCCAAAATAGATATCAATCAAACTATTGATTTCCCTATAAAATATAGGGTCCTAACATAGGCTCCACCTAGGGAAGATAGCTCTAAAGGAGGTGTTTAGAACTGTTGAACTATGGGAACTTGATGATCAGTACCTTCTTATTGGGCATGGAGTTCAATCTATGAACTGGAAACTAAAATTTAAGATGATAACTGACAATGGAACTCTATACTGAAAACTATGGAACTGAAGAATACTTGGAAATGCTCAAAATACTGAGCTTATTGATGATGGCATATCACCAAGACTTGAGGGATTCAAATCCTGATGACAACCACCTATCTACTGAAAACATATGTACAATCAGGTGATATCAAAATGCTAGTGTAACCAACCAAGCAAATGCCTCCTTGATTGATTCCCCCAATCATATTCTCTGGACAACATTAAATATTTACAATTTGGCACCCAAAAACATAGCTGACCATGATCTCCCTCATTACTGGCTACTACAATAATCACCTTCACTGCTAACTGTAATAAACTTGCCACTGGGTCCTGAAAAACATGAAAATTTACCTCTCGTTGATCCGGAAGAAACAAGGTACCTTTTTCCCTTGAATCATATCTCTCTTCATAATGTGCCTCAACAAGAATGTGCTCCTGGTCTTCTGCAATTTTAATACAGTGTTAATCATCTTCATATGACATGCCAACCGAATTTTCATGTTTCTTATCACACTCATCAGTCATAAGAGGGAAAAATTTAGATCATTCTTGAAACTCAAAATAGACATTTCTATCATTTATCACAGAGTCATCCAAAGAAATTTTTTCACTTACTTGAACAAAGATCTCATATTGTTTTTCATAAAGGGACTAGATTACCTCATTCTGAAGACTTTGTTCCGATGAGATGAGAACATTTGGGTCAATAAATTTTTTTTCTTCATTCAAGGTGATCTCAACAATAAATCTGTCCTTTGTGAGATCCGGAACGACATGCTCTTCATCATCACAATTTGAATCTAGGTCTGGAATAACCAGCTTGATTTTGTCACAATCTGAAATTGGAACTTGATTTTCTTGCATACCATTTTCTTTTGTAAGCAGTTCTGAAATAAGACGTCGTCTTCCATCATTTTCAACTATACAAAGATCTTCAACCTGTCGCGAACTTTCCTGAGCATCTTGATAAGTATCCTCTAAACTTTTTTTATGCTACTGAAATGGATTTTCATACAGGGCTTCCATGATCTCATCTTCCATGAATTCATCATCTCCATAAACATTCTCGAGATTTTCAATAAAAATATCAAAATGTCTACAACAGTCTTGAACTAATATTAAGGATGGATAAGACTCTTTATACCTTTCAAAGAACACTGAATGAAAGTCCTTTAAACAGTATATACAAGAAGGCGACAAAATTTCATACCAAGATCAGGCTTCACCTTCATGAGTGGCCACGAATATCTTCATCAGGCAGTCTTCAAGAAAAACAATCTTTAATCTACACACATATATGTGAAATCTCACCAGATGAAGAGCAACATCATTACCTTTCACATTTTTTAACTTTGAAATATATGTCATCCAATCAACTCGAGGTAAGCAATTCAGAAAACCTGGTATGTGATCTCGGCTCATGGGAGCATACCTCCATTTTGTGCTTGAATTCATCTTGATTTATGGATTCTTCTGCCAATGGAGTCTTTAGATTAATCTAAACTATGTGGAGTCGCCAGATGAATGATCTCAGCCTTCTTGTGTCGGGTCACTGTCCACCATCAGTGATCTGATCTGGAACTTTGAAGTGTACTACTGGGGAAAGTTCCCCAATATGGTCACCATAATGTTATCACTCTGTAATTTCTCGGCTGAAGAAGAAATTGACGGAGGTAACTATTTCAAATGCTTGGAATCTTGGATCTAGCCCTCCAAGACTCAGAGAGGGATCTCTCTATATGTTTTAACTTGGTTTGGAATAAGATATTAGGCTAGTTATGAGGGATCATGATTTTTGGTTTTTAAATGGTTGAGTTGGGACAACAAGGAGGGCCATTGGGAAAATGGGGTCTACGCTTAAATATATGACTCACTCTCAGATCTAGACAAATCTCCTACACAGGGCAAGGTAGTGTAAATGTTGGATTGAATTAAGAATTCCTAAACTGATCTTTTAGAAGAGAAACATAAATATTATCAAAGAACAGATGCAGAGTATTTCTCCAATAAATTATGCTCTATTAATTCTCCTTTGACAATAAGAATTTGAAAACAAATGAAATGATTACTGGAAAAACACTTAATAGAGAAAGGAAACGCCACCAACACCTTGACACAAGAATCCTGTCAACAACTTGCCTATTACTGATCGGTCATTTAAAGATTACAGAAAAAAACCTTCTGGAATAGCAAGGCCCATAGTCCAACAAAAGAATCAACTTCCTTCTAGGTTGAACCACCCCTATTACAACAACACTACCTTTTATAATGAAACAATCCCTCTACTCATTGATTCGCTAGAAAATAAATTCTAGTAGAATCAAAACAAAGAATACCAAAAATAATAAAGTTGTTAAAACTCAGATTGCTAGAGATTTGTTGGAGTCAAATCTTCTTAGACTGTGAATGCTTGAAGCTGTCATCTACCACTTGTAAATTTGGATATATTTCGACTACCATTTTTGTCCCAAGTGTCGCCTTGAAATATAAAAAATTGATTTTCTACCACATATTCTGGATATGATATTTTTCTTGTTGGATTTGCTCTTGTAAATGCTCAACCGTAATTTGAATGCCCAAATATGTTCCCTAAAATCTTGCAAAAGTGAACACTCCAAATATCTCTAGGGAGTACATAAAAGAGTCATATATGCCAAGAGACAGACCAAACAAATGTACGGTTTCCTTCAAAATTGAATGTGATGCCTCCTCATGAACGTTGCCTTTGACATTGTTGGGGAAAGTGAAGGCATTCCAATCTCCTCCAAAATAGTTGCAGCAGCAAATGTAATTTTCAATTTAAAATATTCCTCGAGAAACTATATTGATATCCATAAGTTTGGATGCTTGATGTTGGACTGGGTTCTTTGTGCAGTGAGGAAGATTCCACATTGACCAACATACATGTAAATATAGCTATCCACATTATCAAGCGCTTAACGATGCTCTCGATGCATATTGCACATGTTGGGACCCTTGTGTCTTCTTCTTTAGCTTTGTGTACCTTGACTCGTAATGTGTTGCGTGTTGATGATAGGTGTTGCATGCTCGGTTGGTATTTGAATGGTAACTGTAATGATATACATTCCAACACCTAATACTTGGACTCTGTACATTATTCCAATCACCGACACTACCATAGTTACCATCGGCCTACCCGATTTCAATATGCTCATCTCTCTCTTTGACATAAAACCTGCACATTGAATGACAATAAGCGATTGACCTTTGAGTGGGCACATTTATACTGTCTTATTCATCTGCAACTCAACGTTTTAACACCTCAGTATGTTGGTTAAATCTGAGCTTCGGACATCTGGTGGCAAGTGTAAAACATTTGTTGGCAACAACCTAATGATATTCGACACCTGTGAGCTATCTCCCCCAACTATCTGGTCACACCTGGGTGATTCCATTAACACCTACATGTTTCCTTAGGCACCTGGCACTAGGGTTTTAAATCTACATTTGTATATATTCAGTGGGTCATATCCCACATCGTCGACATAAAAAAAGAGTTTGGTATTTATATTTACCAACATTTCCATCATATTTCGATGCATTGGGCACATAGTAAACTTCTCCTTGGAGGCTTGGTGCTTTGGTGGTAGGTTTTGTATTGTGATGTGTGTTGATATGTATATGCTCGATATCTTGTGGATATGAAGAATGGCTCTTGGCCAATGTTGACATTTTGGTTAAAATTTTAATATAACCTTGTGTCCTGTAACAGACACGAGAGTCAATTTGGCTCCAAAAATAGACCAAAAGTTGAATGTGGCACCAAAATTTGGCTACCCAATAACCAAATTAAAAAATGCAGAGTTTTTGCCCATGCAAAAACCTAAGAGAACAGTGATGAAAATCATTTATTTTACGATCATTCTAGAGAAGTGTCGATTCAAGTGTCAGACCACGATTTTATTCTTCCATAAATTACACAGTCAGGCTCGTTTGCTTTTCTTCCATTGTGACATTTGCGCAACTGAGTCATAATATTTCTTGAAACACATTCATTGATGAAGGATTTTGCAAAAAATAAATCTAGGAGATAATTCCACAACATAAAACCACCATTTATTTGTGACATCTTTGGAGAGGTACTGAGAGCCTTTTGTCAACTTTTCATTTTGACTATACGCTCTGAGAAATCTATGTTCTGCCCAAATTAGATATCAGTTAGACTATTGATTTCCCTATAAAATATAGGGTCCTAACATAGGCTCCACTTGGGGAAGATATCTCTGAAGGAGGCATCTAGAACCATTGAACTCTGGGAGCTTGATGATCAGTACCTTGTTATTGGGCATGGAGTTCAATCTATGAACTGGAAACTGAAATTTAAGATGATAACTGACAACGGAACTATGTACTGCAAACTATGGAACTGAAGAATACTTGGAAAATGCTCAAAATACTGAGTTTATTGATGGTGGCATATTACCAAGACTTGAGGGCTTCAAATCCTGATGACAACCACCTATTTGTTGAAAACATATGTACAATCAGGTGATATCAAAATGCCAGTGTAACCAACCAAGAAAATTCCTCCTTGATTGATTCCCCCAATCAAATTCTCTGGACAACAATAAATATTTACATTTTGGCACCCAAAAACATAGTTGACCATGATCTCCCTCATCACTGGATACTACAATAATCACCTTAACTGCTAACTGTAATAAACTTGCCACTGGGTCCTGAAAACCATGAAAATTTACCTCTCGCTGATTCGAAAGAAACAAGGTACCTTTTTCTCTTGAATCATATCTCTCTTCATAATGTGCCTCAGCAAGAATGTGCTCTTGTTCTTCTGCAATTTTAATACATTGTTGATCATCCTCATATGACATGCCAACCGGATTTTCATGTTTCTTATCACACTCATCAGTCATAAGAGGGAAAACTTCAGATCGTTATTGAAACTCAAAATGAACATTTCTATCATTTATCACAGAGTTATCCAAAGAAGATTTTTCACTTACTTGAACAAATATCTCATCTTGTTTTTCATAAAGGCACTGGATTACCTCATTCTGAAGACTTTGTTCTGATGAGATGAGAACATTTGGGTCAATAACTTTGTTTTCTTCATTCAAGGTGATATCAACAATAAATCTCTCCTTCGTGAGATCCAGAACGAAATGCTCTTCATCATCACAATCTGAATCTGGATCTGGAATAACCAACTTGATTTTGTCACAATCTGAAATTGGAACTTGATTTTCTTGCATACCATTTTCTATTGTAAGCAATTTTGAAATAAGACCTTGTCTTCCATCATTTTCAACTGTACAAAGATCTTCATCCTGTTGTGAACTTTCCTCATGATCTTGATAAGTATCCTCTAAACTTTCTTAATGTTGCTGAAATGGATTTTCATACAGGCTTCCATGATCTCATCTTCCATGAATTCATCATCTCCATAAACATTCTTGAGATTTTCAATAAAAATATAAAAATGTCTACAGTAGTCTTGAACTAATATTAAGGATGGATAAGATTATTTATACCTTTCAAAGAAAACTGAATGAAAATCCTTTAAACTGTATATACAAGTAGGCGACAAACTTTCATACCAAGATCGAGCTTCACCTTCTAGAGTGGCCATGAATATCTTCATCAGGCAGTCTTTGGGAAAAACAATCTTTAATCTACGCACATGTAAGTGAAATCTCACCAGATGAAGAGCAACATCATTACCTTTCAAACCTTTGAACTTCGGAAGATATGTCATCCAATCAACCTGAGGTAAGTGATTCAAAAAACCTGGTATGTGATCTCGGCTCATGGGAGCATACCTTTGTTCTGTGCTTGAATTCATCTTGGTTTCTGGATTCTTTTGCTAGTGGAGTCTTTATATTAATCTGAATTGTGTGGAGTCGCCAGGTGCCTGATCTCAGACTTCTTGTGTCGGGTCACTGTCCACCATCAGTGATCAGATCTGGAACTTTGAAGTGTACTACTAGGGAAATTTCCCTAGTATGGTTGTGTTAAGAACCAAATATCAATATAGCATAGAAAAACCTCAGAAAAGGTACTCAACGCCTTGAAAAAGAGATAATTTCAGATAATAAGCCTCTTCAAGGGGGAAACCTCCTTTTACCCCACTTAAATGTTCAATTACAAGATGATTCAAAATGAAAATGTCTCCTTGGTATACATAGGAGACTAGGAGGTATAATTACAACTAATGGCCTA
>ML777281.1:95116-116989 GCA_009831015.1 Picea engelmannii | reverse complement strand
ATTATTCCACAAATTACACAGTGAGGCTCGTTTTCTCTTCTTCCATTGTGACATTTGCGCAATGGAGCCATAATCTTTCTTGAAACACGTTCATTGATGAAGGTTCTTGAAACACGTACATTGATGAAGGATTTTGCCAAAAATAAATCTGGGAGATAATTCAACAACATAAAACCATTATTTATTTGTGACATCTTTGGAGAGGTACTGAGAGCCTTTTGTCAACTTTGCATTTTCACTATGCGTCCTGAGCAATCTATGTTCTTCCTAAAATAGATATTAGTCAAACTACTGATTTCCCTATAAAATATAGGGTCCTAACATAGTGAATGGGAGTTGGTTGAAGTTGTACTATGACAACCAGTTGCCTCATAGATCTAAGTAAAATTATAAGGAAAAGGGTCTAGGTACCAGGTGCAGTTGAAATTGGGTACCAGACACAGAAAAGACAGTCTGCACAGGGAAGGAAACGAGGCATAGAGCATAAAGCAAAAGCTGCAATGAACATCCTAAAGTCGAAGTAAAACAGAAAGGTCATATTTGAAGTGCCTCGGGATGAGTCACAGGTGAGTATTGGGGGCATGTTGGCCCTTGGTTATGGAAATAAGCGAAGAACAAGGAAGAAAAGGCAAAATGTGAACTTCGTGGAAGACACAATGAGTGTTACTAGGTCGAACTAAGAAAAAGAGCAGAAAAGGCAGAGAGAAGTCTGAGAAATAAATTTGTTGGATGAGGAGATCGAGGATGATAGATTAGCAAGAAAGAAGGATCATGGACAACTCAACAAGAGGAAAAATCCACCATTAGATGTTTTGGTGCACTGCGTGAGAAGGAAGGAAAGTCAGGCTGGCGAAGCCCTGAAAACGCGGGTCAAGTTGACCTAGGGTTTTGGTATCTATGGTTTTGAAACCTAGGTTTCGGCCTAAGGATGTCGGTGAGTGATTGTAATGTATAAATAAGAACCTACATGAGGGAGAGAGGTTCGATCTAGTTTTTGTCGTTGTTGTTACTATTTTTGTTGTGTGATCAAGTGAGTAATATCGGGTGAGAGAGAAGTGTTGAGTACGAGAGCCTTCTGTATTGTAAGATCTTCAACTGGGTGTGAAGATCAACCCTGCATCTGGGTGTGCAGGGAGGGGAGAGATAGAGAGAAAGAGAAAGAATATGTGCTATCTAAGAGTGCATACAAGAACTATATGCTTCATATTAATACATTATAGAGCACAATTCTGTGGACGTAGCCCTAGAGAGAGGGTGAACCATGTATATCTTGTCTTGTGTGTGTGATTGATGCTATGTTATTTTTCCTTGATATACTGTTATTGCATTATTCTGGTAGATTTGATAGAGGTGTTGTATTATTCCAAGATGATAAGTCATATATGCATGTTGTATTATTCTAGTGTTAGATCCACTTGATATTTCCCTTGGTTGTAGACATATTTGTCCTGCAACCCCCCCATAGCTTCTTTAGGTGAGACTGCATCTGCTTCATAGGTGTGGCCGAAAGGGATAGTAGTTAGGGCTTGTTGGTGCGCTCTTGGAGTTGAACCATGGTTCTTCCCCTGTGCCAACAGTCATCATTGATGAAGATATGTTGGGGAAGGTGCCACAACTCTGATATGAAAGCCATGACATTACAGACACAAAGAAGTTCCCTGAACTGATTCCCCACTGTTATCTGGAGTTGAAAGTAGACCCATCAACAAACTGGAGAGTACTTGTGCCCCAGGTATGGGCCAGAGAATTGGAGTGAGCAAGCCTATTCAATGTGTTCAACATCCCACACTTTAGAAGGAGCAACGAAGTAAATGCATGCATCAAGTTACTCATATATTGCATTCATGGAGGGTATCTATGGTTAGATAGGCCAATCTTGATCGACACAGACTTGATTGCAAGGATCACATTATTACCGACATAAGGACAAGATCCCACCCTGATGTTTACAGACAAAAATACTGACAGGGCCTTGTCAGAGGCCATGAAACAAATCTTTCGCACATTTATAGGGGTGTGCGTCGTGAACATGCCCAACACATGTGACCCAACTATCAGAATTGTGACATAGTTGTTAGCATACAAGACTCTTTAAAAATGCAGGAAGGACCAAGTTCCAACAGGTGTGATAGTTGCAATATAGAAGTGTGTGGAAGGGACTTCAATGAGCTGGGTTCCCTTCCCATTAAACCAATTTCTTATTGAATACGTAGATGCACAAGATAGAGGTATGGAGTTCCATTATCCATGGATTCTGATTTTTCTTTCATTCACATCATGGGAAGAGCTGGAGGACACACAATTCTCGGGTCTAAGAGGGAAACCATGTTTAGCAACAAAGTACCAGAACTTATAATATACAATGAATAAATGAAGCCAAACATACACCAACGTCAAATTGTTTATCTATGATGAAAGGATTCGATGGTGAATTAAGGACACACTTTTCATAACACCACAACTAGTAGAAGCATACACATCGGTTGTGCAGTTTCGAGTAGACCAACATCATATATATGTCCAAGAAAAGAAAGACCCAAGAGAGGAGTGGCTATATACAAAGTACAAGGTTACTAAAGAAGATATCCAACTCATTATGTAGGATTGGACTTAGATTGGAAAATACCTTAAAATGGCACTGAGACAGAGAAAACTGGGAATGAAGAGGTAGAAAAACATAACGGTACATGCAATGATCATGAACACGATCAATGAAATGGAACATAGGATATACCATAGAACACACCATCAACAAAAGAAACATAAAAAGCAATGCTCGAGACAAACAAGAAAAGAAAGGACAAGGGGAAGGAGCCAACAACAGGTGCATGCAAAAAGAAGAAAGCACACAAGGAACTAATTGTTTATACATTGACGGATGATGACATGGACCGCATTGGTTACCAAGTAAAGTATTCCCCTAAGGAGGTAGTTTAGTATATGTCATAGTGGAAGGACAAAATGAGAAAAACGATGCAAGAGCAGATGACAAAATTACAACAACAACTGGAGATAGTAAGCCTAGTAGCAGAAAGAGTATCCAAGGAAGGACAACCAATAGGCACGACGGGGGAAGTAGAAGCTACCACTTCTCACTTTTCACAAATGGTTGAAGGGTGCAGAGTGATAAAACTCTTAGCATATAAAATCGGGTTCCCCACACCCGAAATGCAGGAACAAGTACAAGGACTAAGTCACTTGGAATTAGTTGTCTCACGGATGCCCACAATAGTGTTACAAGGATTGCAAATGGGTATCACACATAAATTATGACTTCGTGCAGATATTGCTTCCAGTGAATTGATAAAATTTGTAGAGGAGAATATAGAACTACATAAGGAATACACAATGGATCTATAGGAAAAGAGCGCAGTGGAGCAAAAAGTGGAAAGCACACTAAAGGAGAATATTTAGGCCAAAGAAAAGGTCAAGCAAGCAATGAAGGAGAAGGACAAAGATGAACAAATGGTGTAGTGCATCCAAAAAACTGTCCAAAAATTGTATAAATAAATCCCAAAAGTGCCAATGATAGTCTAAGCCACAATGGAGGAATAGGTTTCCAAGATTGGCAAAGTAATAAAAGAGTTCCGCACCAAGTTTTTAGACTTGTAATTGCACATAGTACTAGGCAAACCACTAGAAGAAAGGGAACAAAGGGATAAGAAAACATAGACATCAGTTGCAAAGATCAAAATCTTAGAACATGAATGCACAAGGATGTGTGACGAGAGTACACATATTTGGACCCATCTCATAATGAACCCAGAGTTGAAGGCGATGGAGGATAAGATAAGGAGCGTGCAGGAGAAGGCCCACCAAGAAAACAAGAGCATTAATACTTTTCCACCTGCAGAGAGAATAACAACAATTCTATCTAATAGACAACTGTATGTTGAAGTAGAACATATGAAAGCATACCAGAAGAATGTTGCACATAATTTGGAATCCCTGTAGGATAAATCACTCTGAGTGATATTCGAGTTGGCCACTACACAGGGCACTATGAAGCAAGTAGCGTAAAATATTGAGGAGAATCTCACAACTTTGACAACAGAAATTGTGGAGGAAATTTTGAGTAAAGAAGAAGAAGTGACGAAAGAGGTACAAACAACTAGGGAGACTCTCAAAAAGTTGATGGAGGCATGGAAAAGTATGAAACAAAAGACTTGAGTGGCTCAGGATGAGCCACATGTGAGTGTTGGGGGCATGTTGGACAAGCATTGTGGAAATAATGTTCATTAAAATCCTAAGTATGGAAGATGTGCACAGAAGAAGAAGGAAGAAAAGGAAGTCTCGAGAGTGTGAATTTGATGCGCATTCAAGAGTATAGTGTGCAATAAGAAGAATAAGACATAAGAATAAAGTAGATAATAAAGCAAGAGAAGAAAGAAGGCAAAAAGGAAGGAAGATAGATCGACATGCTAAAAAAAACAATACGTGCAAAATCAGGAAGACCAATTTTGGGGAAGGAAAAAGTAGCATGCAAGCGTGAAAGCAGGTAAAGCAGCCCAGACAACAAGTCAACTTGAGATGTCATGAATTGTAATAGGGTTTTGGGATGAGAAAAGTAGGGTTTTAAAACCTATAATTCATGTATAAGTATGTAATGGGTTGGAAGAATTATAGTTTTGTTCGATAAGAGAGTAATAGAATGTTATGCAGAGTTACTATTGAGTCTATGTCTGAATGTTAGGGAGATGTTGCACAAAGAGAGAGGATTGCACTGTAGAGAGACTAGGCTAGGTGAAGGAAAAGTGTAAGGTGGCTAGAGAGGTAGTGGGGAGGCCCAGAGGGCCCATAGTGATAATAGTGGAGGCCATTCAATGTAAGGTAGACTAGGTCCACTATATTATTAAATAAGGCCCACTATGGTAGTTAGATATAATAAATGGGTATTTAGATATAATAAATGTATGACTTCTTAGAAGGTTCTACTTATAGAAGATTCCTCCTCTAGAATGTTATTAGGTGATGGTAGCACTATATAAAGGGGTTCAATCAATGTAATTGGGCATGAAGAGAAATATTGTATTTGGAGTTGAAGCTCATTAGGAGGTTGCCCCCTCGAAGAGGCAAGTGAAAAAGAGAGGATCCCTTCCATAATAGGATCCATTGTGTGGTGTTTCCCTACCTCAAGGGTTTTGATATAATAAAGTGGTGGTTTTATATATTGTTCTCTGGATCTATTGTGATATTTTGTATTCAGTTCTTAGGTTCTTAACAAAAAGTTAACATGATGTATCTTTGTAAGGGTAGTGCGCAAGCCTGAGACAATTACCGAAAGCATAATAAAGAAGCCAAGAATTGTGGATGTATCCCAAAGTTGGGTGAACCGCGTTAACTACTGTGTTTACTATCTTTTATGTGATTGATCATGGATACTTTCTTGATGTATGTTATATTATATTTGGTTTCTATGTTATCATTGCGCAATATTTATGAATGTATCAGTACTTGGTTTATGTTGCAATCTGAAGTATAATGGTAATATGGAATTGAATTCACTAAGTAATCAACAAAGAACAAAGACAGAATAACATGCACATAACCAAAAATTAAGAATTAATCGAATGATCACCTCCCATTCCCTCACTACTGCAAAAAATTGGTTCGTGCAACCCCAATAGATGCCTCGGGTGAGACTTCACTTTCATGCAGGTGATTTTAAAAGGGCTGGTGTCTGAAGGTTTTTTTTAGTTAAGATAAACTTGAATCTAGGGTCTTACACTATTGCACCAACACCATCAACCGTCGATGATTTCTCTTGGTGAATTTCCAAAAATTAAAATTTTTCGACCCTAAATTGTCGACGAATATGGCTCATTGATCCTCAATCCAAGATGATCTTGATCGTCAATTGGCTCCAACTCCCAAATGGAAAAAACTAATATAGACTGTCAATATTCTTCAAATTCCCAACCACCAAAAATGAATCTCGACCATTGATCTACTCAACCTTTCAAACGACAAAAACCTTATGAATTTTTAAATTTATCAAAGTGAATCTAGGTTGTTGTTTGCAAGATCAAACATGATCTCTACCATCGATTCACTAAAATATGTAAATCACTACCGTGGCCATTAAAACATGAAATTTGACCATTCCAATTAGAATTCATCCCTGTAACTTTGTAGTTTGACTCCATTAAATTTTTTAAACAATTTTGATTCATTTAAACTTGAATCTTGCTAACAAATTTGGGGATTTCTCTCTGGTTTTTCACCATTTTTCCCCAAATTCGAATAAACCAAATTTTTTAACAGTGAATTTTCTCAATTCATAGTCATCTTGGCCCATACAAGCCTGATGTTTGAACCAGAGGCTCTGATACCATAATGTAACGTCCCCTAACCTAATTGAGGAACATTACGGTGCAGAATAATCATAAAAATGAAAATTTTACACCTAACTAATTTCTTGTATCTTATCAACTACGAATTACAACCAGATTTAATACTGTCTGTTACTATAATTATATGCATCTACAACATTTAAAAAATATATGAATGCGGTTTAATAATTCAACACAACAACATATAACTCATTCTCAAATACATAGAGTTCATGCACATCAATTTAACTTATAAATACAACACTTAAACAGATAAAACACTTATCTTTTAATTTTGTTGTGCAACCAGTTGCTTGGGACTGACGTTCCACCCAACCATAGACCTTTTGTTCCAAATCTCAACAAAAAGTCACCCCCGAGCCGGGGCTAGTAATCCACAAAATAGGGTGTTCTTTGACTATCCACTCAGAGTTCAAAAAAATCACAGCCCACTGTTATTCTCCTATAGCTATCCCGATTTTCCACTAGGTCTCTTCCTCTTGACTTGCCCAACCAAAGGAATGTACCCCTTCACTGGTCTCATTCCCTCAGGTGTCCCATTCATTAATCAGGGTATCTTTGGCATAGGTAACCAATAATATCTCAGTTGGTAACGCAAGGTAACTTGTTGTCAGGAAAACTACCAAAAAACCACAACAAATACTTATTGTTTCAGTGCAGCTCACACAAGAGTTCACTCTTTAGGAATACAAACCTGGTTCTTCAGTATTCATCTCCAAATACACTCTAGAAATGATTCAACATGCTCTATAATTCACCCTCCATGGTTTTTATATCTCCAAGCTCTCTTTCTTTCTCTCTACTTCTTACTCATACCCCAAAACTCAATGTGTAAAACTACTATAGCTTCCCATACGAATTTCATCCCTTTGTGATTTTGGGGAAATTCCCCTGTAGTAGTGGGCTTACTCCATCATATCAATGATCATATACAAAGTACATTCCAAACAAAGTACCAAACTAATATATAATAACCGAATTTCATAGAAATAACTAACTTATTGGAAAAGAGGAAAATCAACTCACCAGGATCCCAATGTTCAGTGTTGTTCCCGATTGATGGATTCCTTTTGCTCCTTCCCAATGGTCTCTCTGCAACCTGCAAAAACCTTGAACAAGTACTTCTATATGGAGAGGTAGTTATAGTAATAACTACCTGTTAGTTCTATGAAAAACAATGGAAAATAACAAAGCAATTAGTATTCTACTGAAATGTATACAAAATCATTGCAAATATGAATAATAATAACACAAGATACTTATGATTTTAGGTTTTTGTGGTGAGAGTTGTTAATTGAATCACTCATAAATTCCACAATCATCATTTTGATTGTCAATATTTCAGATCTCTAGTTGGATCCATCGCTAGGACTAATAGTCAAGTAGGTGAAGAGGGAGACTAGGCATATAAATATGAAAATGTAAAGACTAGGAACCCTAGAGAAGAAGAAATACAAAGGTCAGTTTGGAAACTCTAACCCTAAAAATCTTATTAAAGTATGGATAAATTTTAGTGATAAAATAGTTATCCTTAAAAATTTAATAAGTGACGATGGTAGGTTTTAATAATGTTTACCTAATAATAATATGTAATGATAACAAAATAATTATAATAATAAGGATATGCAATAATAATAATATGATAATAGTAGTAAAAGGGGGTTAATAATGTAGTAAGTTAAGGCATAAATTAGGGTATTATTAAAATTCTTGAAGTAGGAAAGTGGTATTTATCATCTTTCTTACTTCAAATAACTTAGAATTTTAATAATACCTTAACTTACTACATTATTAGCCCCTTTTTACTACTATTATCATATTATTTTTATTGCATATCCTTATTATTATAATATTTTTTTTATCATTACATATTATTATTATTAGGTAAACAATATTAAAACCAAACATCGTCGCTTATTAAAATTTTAAGGCGAAATATATTATCATTAAAATTTATCCATACTTTAATACGTTTTTAGGGTTATGGTTTCCAACCCGACCTTTGTAGTGCTTCTTCTCTAGGGTTCCTGGTCTCTGCTTTTTCATATTTATATTCTTAGTCTTCCTATTCACCTACTGGACTAATTGTCTTGACAATGGATCCATCCAGAGATCTGAAACGTTGATAAATTATGATTGTGGAATTTTCAAGCAATTCCATTAACAATATACTTCTAAGGAACGATTTTTTTATATTATTAATGAATAACAACAAGGTGGTTACAACTTATACCTAATCGATGTAGAGTTTCCTTGTTGAAAGAGATCCTATATTCCTCCACCCCAACTCCTACTATAAGGATGTTATCTTTCAGAAACTCTTGGCAAGATAAGGTTGGTGAGCAAAGGGAAACTGGAAACAAGGGTTTCTCGGTCAATAAATAAAAAACAACAGGGATATAATCAAATTACAGACTCGACAAGAATAGACGAATGAGTATTTGATTTAAGGTGCAAAGTATCATTACCTTTCTCCAGGAGGAAAATTTTCCTTTTATGCAGTCTCTAGTTGGTTAGAGACAATTGAGTATGGGAAAAAGGAGTTAGAAAACTAACCAATCTTGTAACTCATCATTCATTTTGCATAATCATATTTTTTTGGACATTTATTAGCATGTATGCAGGTGTCCCTTAAGTAGCCCATGTGTATACGGGTTGCATAGTTGTGAGGGAAAGTACATCCTTCAAAATTCTTTTTTTAGAAGGTCTCAAGGAGGTATGGGGAACTAGGATCTGAATTTTATTTTCCTTTAGGCATCAACTCAGGATTACTATAATAACGAGACCTAGTCAAAAAATACACCTCCTCTTCTTTTGTATGGTGGACCATATTGATGAACGAGTAAGATCCATTTGAAAAAGGTGTGTTTGAGGTGCCACCTTGTGAATTTGAAGTGGAAGAGCCCTCCTGCATATTATTCCCTTGCAGGAATGAATTTTTAGTACAACAGGTTGTTTCTATTGTTGTTGTTTTTTAATTAGGTGCTTGGCCTCTTCCATTTGCAACCATTGATGGGTAAGGTGATCACCCCAAAACATATTGCATAGGAATTTCACCTTCTTGATATCCTTATTTGCCTCTCTAGATTTTGCATCATATTTATCATTTTTATTACCTCTGCCTCCTTTATTATCCTTTCCCTTTATAACTTTCCCTCTAGGTTGTTGGGTACCCTTTGGGGTTGTCGATTGTACAATGTGAACATCCAATGATTGGTCGGTGGGGAAGGTTGAAATGATGGCTTTATCGATCGTAGAAGGATGAATAGTCATCTGTTGCATCTGGTTTGCTACCAGATCCACGGTAGTACTTTTAATGGAACCAAAAATTCCATCAGCTTGAGCTCTGGATTTTATTTTCAAGGGATGGAAACTAGGGTGTGGTGCATCTGGTATAATTTTAGAAAGAATCCCAAACTGTGAATAGATCAAATCTAATTGTTGGGCCTTGAATATCGCTTCTTCCTAAGAAAAGACTCTTGATGTGGATACATATTTAGAGATGATCAACAATAAATACTTGAGGAACCATTCCAACAAGAATTCATGAGTAAATTTTCCTTTAATCATCCTCTTCTTTATTCACCACTCCTAGATGTGATCTGAGATATAAGTGTCCTTTTCCTGTTTTAGCGTAGACAGGAGATCAATTCCAACATCGTACACAGGAAATGTACGATGTTTAGAAAGTTGAAAATGATAGGAAGTTGAAAATGGTTTAGAAAACAAAATCCAAATAGTGAAATGTGAAAAATGATCCACTATCAAGTTCGATGTACCACTTTTCTTTGACTCCCATAAGAGTTCTCTAGAAAAGGTGGAGCCATACTAAATAAACGTTTAAATAATTTGACGAATACCACAAATGAAATGACGTTTCTTCGTCATTGGGATATTCACTAGGATTTCCTTCAAACTTAGGAATGTCAAATGAAAAGTTGGAGGGAATCGGTGGCCAGTTCGGATAATGAAAAACTATATCATTCATGAGACATGATAGGTCTGGTAAGTTTAACATTGTCAGAAAATATAACCTCTATTGGGACCCAAAATTCCAACTAGGAATGTTAGAAGGTCCAAGTTGAGGACCAATAGAAAAATAATAGTCTGGATTGATGTTGGCACCAGGTTTCCACGAAGATATTGTGGATGGGACAAAGATTTGTGTGAAACCTTGTTGGTTGTAGTTAAACAGAGGAAAACCTCCACCCATTTGGTTCCTGAATGGAAAACAACGTTTCCCCTTACTGACAGTCCTTGTGAAGGAAAAACTCCTTGCATGGGGATAATATGAATGAGAAATGGGTTTCTCCTTGAATAAATCCCTTGCGATGAGAATGAACCTTACATGGGATTTCATTGGACTTGGAAGGGGTTTCCCCTGTCGAAATTGCAGATGAGGTAAAAGGTTTAATTCTGAGCAAAAAATATAAAGTGAATTGGGTTGAATTAGATGACATGCCAATGGATTGAAATCTGATTCCCATAGGATTTCCCCATCCCATAAATGGATTAGGGTCGAAAGGTGGGAATAAATCACTTCTGAGCGAGGGGAATGCTTGAGAAATATGACCTCCTCCCTAAGGAATATCTAGGAAGGGAATTGAACAACTCCCTGCACCCACATTAGAATATTGAGGAATAGACTGAGAATTAAATGATATGGTATGCATGCCTATTGATGGAATTGCAAAAAAAAAAGTGTTTGATATCAAAGGTAACGATGAGGCCACACTCAAAGGTTGAGTGGACCCAAAAATTAGTGGAGTAAATATTTTTAATGACGTGACTATTGTAGATTGGACCACATTGGTCATTTGGCTAGAGATGCCAAGAGGAAAGATTCCTCTGGCTATGATTTCCGACCTAGGGGCCCCCAACCCATAAAATTATGAAGTGCCTTCCATTACATCCCACCGAAGAGGGTGACTGTCAGCGAAGTCTAACATGAGAGTCATAATTTGTGAAACAATTGAACTATTAGATCCAATTAATGGAGGATTGAATGTATGGATGAAACCTTCGACTTCCAGAGCTGATATATCTGTGACCTTCGGTGTAGAAGAATTAGCTTCTGCAGGTTTCATTTCCATGATATCTATGGGACTAGTCATTACAAAAGTGATGTTTTGATCAATTCAACACCTAAAGGAAGGCGGTAGAGGATTCATTTCCACATTTTCATGTGGAAGACCTTGAATTCTCCTATACGGATGAGGTGGTTGATCAACCACTTTGAGTTACCATCTTGAGGTGACTATTGACACACCTTCCTAAGAAATCTATGATCTCATAATAGACCACTAGAAAATACCTAAAGGAAAAAATAGTCACAAACAACCTTTCCAATATCCCGACTTAGGTTTATTAGGTCCTAAGATTGCAATAGTAAGGAATTGAGGAAAGGACCTTCCAGACGAAGGCACAGGTTGATTAAGTCTCATGAACCAACGAACGAAGTAGTGAGAAGTAGTTACCCTGACCTCCATTAACTAGACTTAACCGAAGCAACTACTCTCTCTTCATGGGGCACTCTCCAGTAGTACTAAAAAGTGTGATATGACATATTCCTAAGGAACGATGGGAAATCCTTCGCAATCATCTCTGAGATACCTAGGAAAAGAAACTAAGGGTACCAACTCTTAGTCAGTGTATGGGGGGTACAGTCATCATCTGGAATCAAACATATGGGTAGGGTAACTAAGCCCGAAGCCTCAAAAGAGTCAACTCTCATGGAGGTAAGGGCACTGACGAAATCCCCAAAATTTGATCTCTCCACTACTCTTAGTCAACCTTTGGAGGGGTTATCTCCTTGACTTTCCTTCACGCGACCTCATGTTTGACTCCTATGTTAGAGGATCTTCCCAACTATACTTATATGAAATTTGGTTTTACACTCCCTATCACAGACTCCTAAGTTTGTTTTTGGCCTTGGAGAAATTAACTCTCTAACCCGAACCAAGGCTCTAGCCTAAACTAGTTTTTTTACCCTAGGAAGATGAAACTGTCTAATCAATTTTAGTTAGTTTTCATTTTATAGGGGTTGTTACTTAGTTAGAAGGGTAACGATTGAAATTAAATGGTGTTTTGATGGACTCAACAAACCAAACACGTAATAACAAAAATGAAAAATGACTTTCTTCAATGAAAATATGAGTGTAAAAAACACTTTTGAATTAAACAAAAGCAAGCTCTTTCTTTTTTATATGCAAATAATGAAAAATTTTCTTTTAGATGAAATGCACTTATTGATGAAAATTTGAAATGCAAGACAACTAACAAGAATTTTCAATTATTTTCATCAAAACTATAGAAATGAAATATTTTTCCTTTTCAAGTATGCAAATGCAAACATAAAACTAACAAGCACTATAAGAAGAAGAAAGCAGACTATAATTTTTTTTCTCTCTAATGAAATAATGGCATGGGATGAAGAAGAAACACAAAGTATACTTTATAAAAAAAAAATATTTTCTTGTTTAGAAACTAAAAGGAATAGGAAAGATTTGAAAACAAAATTTTCTCCTTAATACTAGCAAGAAACAACAAAAAGGAAGGTTGATAAGATTTCATACCTATTAAGTTTCACCAAAAACAACAATGAAATCCATTCTTGGACAAAAAGGTCTTGGAAAGTAACTTCCCAAACTACCTTTAAAAACTAAGAATGATCTACCAAAGGGAAATCACATAAAACAAAAAATTATTTATACAAACCAAAACAAACTACTACATGACTCAACAAACAACCACAAAAGAGTCTAAAAAGAACCTAGACACCTGGCCAAGCAACCTCAAACTAGAAAGATTTATTAAAAAACCTTTCCTAGGATGATGTATGTGAGTGTCTACAAGGATACCCACGTACACATGATTGTATACACTTCCAAGCGCGTGTATGTATGTGACTGTGGCAACTAAATCCTACATGTGTGCTCCAAAAAGTTCAAAACAATAAGGAAGGAGATAAGATAACTGGTTCAAATGAAAAATGAAAAGACTCCAATGTATGTAAAATACTGATTTAAGTGCTAAGAAATAGTCTAAGGAAAAAGAAAAACACATAAACCAAGAAAACACATAAATAAATCCCAAAGCATGCCCACTAGGGAAAACTCCTCAGTATGGTTGTTATTTCTTCTTTCAGGGATTCAAGAAATTCCCCTGCATTAGTGGGCTTACTGCAATGTATCAATGACCATATACAAATTATATTCCAAATAGAATACCAAACTAAGATATAATAGCCAAATTTCACAGAAATGTCTAACTTATTCAAAAAGAGGAAAATCAACTCACCAAGATCCCAATGTTCAGTGTTGTTCTTGATTGATGGAGTCCTTTCACTCTTTCCCAATGGTCTCTCTGCAACCTGCAAAAACCTTGAAAAAGTATATATATACAGAGAGATAGTTATATTAATAACTACCTGTTAGTTCTATGAAAAATAACAGAAAAGAATGAAGAAATTAGTATTATGTTGAAATGTATACAAAAGCATTGGAAATATGAACAATAATAACACAATATACTTCAAAGGAACAAGTTTTCTTTATTATTAATGAATAGCAGAAAGGTGGCTACAACTTATTCCTGCTCGATGCGGTGTTGTCCTATCGAAACAGATCCTATATTCCTCCACCCCGACTCCTGCTATAAGGATGTTCTTGACACTAAAGTCACCATAGGCACAAACAGATTATAAATAGAAACTATTGGTAAGATAAGGTTGGTGATCAGAGGGAAACTGGAAACAAGGGTTTCCAGGTCAAGAAATCAACAACAATAGGGATATAATGGGCTTACACACTCGACGAGAATAGATGGATGAGTTTTTTATTAAATGTGAAAAGTATCATTACCTTTCTCCATGAGGAAAATGTTCCTTTTATGTGGTCTCTAGTTGGTTAGAGACAGTTGAGTACGGGAAAAAGGAGTTATAAAACTAACGAATCCCGTAACTCATCATTAATTTTGGCATAATTATTTTTTCTTGAAAATTTATTAGCATGTATGTGGGTGTCCTTTAGGTATGTCCTATGTACATTGGTTGTGTAGTTGAGAGGGTGCGTACATACTTTAAAATATTGTTTTTTACAAGGATCCAAGGAGGTCTGGGGAATAGTTGTTTATAAGGAGGATAGGGATAAGGCCAACAAGAGAATCAATGCTTTAGAGGTGGAATTTGATGCTCTAACACTTTGGCTTACTTTCTTGACTCGCACACTTTCCCATGCTAATTGTACTAATCCCCCATGTGCCCAATAAATATGAGATGTGACCACTCACACCGACCCTCTTACATGTATTCAATGATTGACTTTTGGAGAAATCAATCATAAATTAGAAGGTTCATATACCAATATAAAATTTAGAAAAATGGGTTGAATTAATATACATGGGTAATTCCCCATTGGAATCCTCTTAGGCATTCTCTTAGAACCTCCCATTTTTAGAAAAATAGGTTCATGGAGCAATAATATAAAACAAATGTTGAAATAAAACACAGAATATACACAATACAATAGAGACAGAGATATATGTGTTTCACCCAGTGTGGGCTACATCCACTAGAGAAATTGCCAGGTCCTTCCTTTATTATTATCTAGCAAATGAAGGGATACAACCTAAAACACACTCGTTATAACTTCCTCTTCTCTCTCTCACATTATCCTCTCTCAGAATACAATATTTTCTATCACACACAGCCGAAATATAATTCCCTCATACATAAAAGAGGGTTGCTTTCTAGGGAAGAAATCCCTAACATAACTTCTATCGTCATGAAATGGGATCCAAAACAAATGAAACAAACATACTAATCAAGAAGATAATCAAGATCTACAACCAAAACCCCTCTCTTATGGATTAATTCATCCCCCATCTCCGTCCATGTCCCCTTGGAAACTGAATCACATTTTATTATTACAACATAGAAATAAATTTTGCATATACATCACTTGGACATAGCCACATATTATATCTACATTAAGCATTAATTAAGCTAGGGATTTTAGTGGGGATGTTACAACGAATCTGGGATCTATGGTCCTATTGTGGTCGCAATAACCCACCTTTACTTTTTCTTTTACAAGGGAAAGGAAAGGCCTCCCTACTAAAATTTCAATCCTATTGCCTAATCCTCTATTGCTTGAGCCTAATGTTATCTCTTTGCGTACATTGAGGGATTTGGGGGTTTTATCTTGATGGATGATTGTCTTTGATGGGTGTTGGTTATTTCTTTTGATCTAATGATTTCAAATGTCTTCATCTTTTCTATGTTGTACTATGTTTTCATTGATTTCAAAGGGTTGATGTCAAGTAGTGTCATATTGATGTGTTGTTATTGATGTTAAGGTTGGTATAAAAGGAAGTTGTATCATTGATGTCATGTCATGGTTGATAGGAAGTACCAAATGGATGAAATCCAAAGTGGTCCCCTTATGGTGAAATCCCTCATGGGAATATGCTTTTCTAATTCCAAATGGTTAAGTGGTTCATTAATCCTAGCAGTGTGTTTCAGGAGCCCAAGTTTGGTTGAGTAATAATGTAATGGAGATCAATGAATTTGCAAGTGAGACTATTTTAGATGGATAATATGTGTCATGTTGTTTCTGATGATTTGGTACATCATGCAGATCCTCATGGTTGAGGAGATATGTCATTGTCAAGTTGGAGAACCCTCATGAGTTATCTAGAAGCCCCTAGAAGGTCAAAGAAGTCAAATTATTCTAGAAGATCCTAGAATAAGTTTACTAGTCAAAGTGGTTGTAACCATGACTTAATCATGGGTTAAGTTGTTGCAATAAGAAAACAATTAAAAATAAATTAGTTGCAACTAGAAGTGGTGATATTACTATTTCTGGATAAAGTGGTTGTAAGTGGACAAAGTGGTTAGAAGTGGGTTAGCTCTAAAAGAAGGAAGTTGGTTAGAAGATAACCCATAGAGAAAGTCAATTGGAGAGTATAAATAAGAGAGAAAGGGTCTTTTATGAGAATGAATTTTTGAGTATATTGAATATCTATTATATTTTTAAATTTTTATTGTAGGTACCCATTGATACATCTGAAGTTATGCAAGCTTGAGGTAGCATAGGAAGGTTGGCGATGGAAGTTTCGGAGCTTCAGAAAAACCCGAGTTTCTAAAGAGTACACGGGCTGCAGTGGATGAGGTTGTGTACATATGTGGGATTACATGGCCGAGGTAGCGTACATATGTGGGTTGTATAAGGAAAGGGTGCATACAATTGAAAAGGTCATGAAAAATTGAGTAGATGTTGGTGCCAAATCCCTGAAGTCTGAAGCAATTTTCTAGGACAACATTCTACAAGTTCAGATCATCTACAAAATTTCTAGTATGGTTACATGTTTATTTTAATGGTCACGCTTGCTTATGGTATGGTGAATGATTGAGTCATTCTTGGTATGGTTGTTGTGATATTTGGATATGGTATAAGTTGGATGGTTGGTTGAGTGAGAAACATTCTTATGTATGGTATAGTTCTGTTATGGTTGAGGGATATCATGGTTGTTGGAGAAGCACATAAGGGACATCAATAGGTTGTTGGAGATGATTTATTGATGACATAGTACAGATGACACGGGTTGGTTGTAGTTATAGGTTGAAGGTGGATGTGACCAAGGAAATGAAGGTCTGAAGGGCCAAAAGTTTCATAGTTGCAGAAAGCTGGAAACCCTAGTTTTTTTTAGAGTGCATGCAGGTTGACAAAGGGAAGGTTTCATACATATGCGTGATGTAGTATAGATAGGTCAATTACATATGCATGCTTCAGTATAGACAGGTCATGTATATATTGGTACATTTGACAGATTATTTTATGTCTACAAGATGGGTCTTGTACTTGAGCGTTGGATTCCTCACATCTCAGTTGGTGTTGAGATCCACAACTTGGGTCTTGTATTGAGAGTTGGTACTCTCTTGGAGTTGGTGTTATTTTCAGTTGGTTCTGATAAACCCCAGAGATTGTAGTCTTCTGTAACACATAATACAAAATCTTACACATATATATGGTGTTCTTTGTGTTTATTATGGTGATAGTTTATATCTCTCTATTATTTATGAATGTTGTTGATACTGCAAGTAGCTAAGTATGAACGAATAATATGTTTTAAGTGGTTTCTAACTAAAATTTTCAAATAAGTGTAAAAGGAGCCACACGTGGATTCACACCCCCCCCTCTCGGTGTGGTCGGTGTGTCCAACAATTGGTATCAGAGTAGGCCTTCACTATAAGCTTTATGAGATTGAAGTAGATCCATGGACACACAAATCGATGAACATGCAGAAGAAGTTCCCTTATTTGATGAGACAAATTAATTGACATGGAGAATAAATGTGAAATGTTATTTGAATTCAAAAGGAGCATGTGTTTGGGACACAATTGTTGTTGGATCAGTTCCCTCAAAGAATCAGTCAAAATTTGCAGCAAAGAAGAATAATGCAGTGGCATTCAAGACCATCTTCAATGGACTCTCAGGTTCTGTCAAATAAATCATAGGACGATGTACCTTTGCCAAGTACCTATGGCTTAAGATAGAGAATTCATATCAAGACTCGTTCATTAATAAAGGTAAAGACTCTCCAAAATCCTATAATTGCAATAATTATAAATGCAACGATGTTGAATTTTCCCCTGCAAATGAAGAAGAAGATCTCGAAGTAGTTTGTGTAGAATCAACTAACATATATCTTATAGATGAATAATAAGATTTGTTGAAGCTTAAAGATAAAGTTATATATGTTTTAGAAGAAGCAAAAGATAATCCATATGTTTTTTAGGATCTTGAAAAAATCACTAAGAAAGCCCTAGAAAAGTACAAAAGGCATATCATGGCACTAAAACAAATGCTCAAGATACAATAAGGAAGTGAAACAACTAAGCAAAGGACTCAATTAGAATAAAAAAAAGAAGATATAAAGAGACTAAAGAATGAAATAATTAGTCAAGCAAAAGAAAAGAAGAAGGTACATGATGAGCTTAGCAAAATCCTTGAACAGATTGAAGAAACAAGAGAAATCAATGTCAATCTAAGGACCCAACTTGAAGAAGCCAAAAGGATAGAGGAACTATTGAAGAATTAGGTAAATGAAAAAGAAGAATAATTCCATCAGATGGAAGAAGAAGTAGTTGATATCATAAGGAAAGAAAATAAGTCAAAAAGGTTCATGAACAACTCAACAATCTCGAATGAAATCCTAGATAGTCAAAGATCACCAAATGATAAATCTGGTCTTGGATACAACAAGGAAGAAACACACTATGAAGCTAGCACTTCTAAGAAGCATGATGTAAGACCTTCATTTTCAAAGGGTTAAAGTCAATATGCAATTCAAGAACTGACACAAAGCAAGGAAACCTTCATAAGAACAGAGCAAGGAAGAAACCAAGAAGCCAATCCTACACCTCAAAGAAAATTCACAAGAGAGACACCTTAAAGGTTGACACAAAAGAAATGGTATGAAAATGTTTTCAATGTTCAGTGTTTCTCATGTAATGAATATGGTCACAAAGATTTGGATTATAGACATTATGCAAGGAAAGATGTTGGAAGATTCAATAGCATCTTAAGATGTTGGAGATGTAATATTGTGGGACACATTGTTGCACATTGTCACACCATGAGATGTTACAGTTGCAGTGGGTTTGGTCACAAATCCAAGGATTGTTGGAATCCTAGGAGATAGTCAATGAGGAATGGTTCATATAATATTGAAAGAAGATCATGAAAGAAAGATAGTATTGAAAGGATGGATGTTGGAAGAACAAGTACTCAGAGAACATGCCACTCTCAGAAGTGGATGAAGAAGACTGAACAACTAGACATGAATGAAGGCATGCCACATAAATAATGAGGAAATCTTAATATTTTATAAGGTATACACGGGATCCTATGGGAGAAGTCACGTACATACATGATGTGACTTATAGAAAGGTAGGGTACATGCGTAAGCTATCTGGAGAATAGGTCGTGTACCTGTGGTAAAGCCTTGAAAAAGGGGGTTGGAACAGACTACAGAAGCTTAGTAAGCCTAGGTTATCTAAGATATGATGTTATAGGTCAACAATAGAGATACAAGTATACTTGTGTGTGTGTTTGATGAATTTATGGTTATTATATATGGTTGAAATTTGGAGCATATGCTTGAGGCCTGACTTGGATGCATGGTACAAACTCTAATGTGTGGATTAAGGCATTTTTGTTAAGTTATAGTGTTGGTTATGTTAAGTACTTATCAGTAATCTTATGGCACTTTATTTATGAGGTATATCATGGGTAATGTGATACTATATAGAGATACATCATTGATCTATTGAGAAATATTCTTGGTACATGTCTAGATATATTATTGATGCATTATACTTGTTGTAGTGAATGGATTTGAGGAAGATATGTTGTAGTACATAGATGGTACATATGTGAGTTCTATTGATATATCTTGAGATGTATTGTGAGAGGATTTTTTTAGTGGTATTTCTATATGATTTATGCATACTTAAGGCTTGGTATATTTTATTTTGGTGGCACTAAGGAGCATGCTTGAGGCATGTAGTCGAAGGCCTTGATATATTACTTGAGGCATATCGTTGGATGCATGATGCATGTTTGTTGAGTTATACTTTTTGTGACACATTACTAGTACATCCATTGGATACATTGGCACATTGTTTATGGCACTTGGTTGAGGCATATCATGAGTGATATGACACTTGCTTGAAGTACATAGTTGGCATGTCACATGGTTGATGATGTTATTGGTATTGGAACATTGATAGATGAACTAGTAGGTAATCTTGATATATGATTGGTACACACTTGGCGCATACTCTTGGAATATGGTTGAGATTCACTTCATGGTATATGGTGTATGGTATATGGATGATGTGCATGGTTATCATATGGTATGGTGATGATTGGTACATCTTGATGAGTATTCTCGACACATGATTTGTATACATGTCTTGGAATATATGGAATGTACATGCATGGTTGATGCAAGATTGGTGCATACTTGGTATATTATGTTAAGAACCTCAATAATTGCATACAAAAATACCACAAATATTCAAAGAACAATATAGAAAACCACAACTTTATTATAGAAACCCTTGAGGTAGGGAAACACCATACAATGGATCATATTATGGAAGGGATCCTCTCTTGTTCACTTGCCTCTTCGAGGGGGCATCCTCCTATTGAGCTACCTCTCCAAATACAATAATTCTCTTCATGTCCCATTACATTGCTTGAACCCATTTATATAGTGATACCATCACCTAAGAACATTCTAGAGGAGGAATCTTCTAGAAGTAGAACCTTCTAAGAAGTTCTCTTACATTTATTATATCTAACTACCCATTTATTATATCTAACTACCATAGTGGGCCTTATTTAATAATATAGTGGACCTAGTCCACCTTACATTGAATGGACTCCACTATTATCTCTATGGGCCCTCTAGGCCCCCCCACTACCTCTCTAGCTACCTTACATTCTACCCCCCTTATGAAAGCGTTGTCCTCAATGCTTGATTTTCATGGATAAGTGTGGACCATAGTGCTAAAGTAGACTAGAGAACCAAGGTCCCATTGAGAAATGGAAGCCACCATGCTGAAGTAGTCCAACTGCCATTGTAAACTAGGGTCCCATGTCCAATTGCTCATGTGAACCCCACATGGAAGATATCGGCACCCAATAACCAACTAAAAATTATGCTCCCAATACTGACACCTATCATGTGGATCCAAATAAGAGTATTCATCCACATAGTGGGAGATGATCAAAGATGAATATGGAAGTAACAATACCATTGTATAATATGTAGGCTAGACGTTGGTAACTAGGTCCTGATGTGAGACATTGATGTTCTCTACAAAAGGTGGAGTAGATTCATCAAATAAAATATGGAAGTGGTTGTCATCCCAGAAATGACAACTATCCATATACCAATCATCGCAATCGGCCTAAAAATCATACCAAGCATATATTTATTGATTATATTCATCCCTGAGGTCCTACATAAGAAATATCTCCTACATGTTATCCAATTAATCTTGAATACCATGAAAACTATCATTGAGGTCGTCTGTGAGGTCATCTACAAAGCCATCCAATCTATCATTCAATGTGTCAAACAATTGGGCTATGAATGCTTCAGTAATATGTAGAATTTATTTGAGGGTTTGAGAAGAAATAGTCATATGATCACCCTATGAAAATTTATGAACTCTGCAGTCCTACCACCTTCATGAAAAAATAAAAAAAAAATAGAACAATAAATTACTGCAGAAAATCGCGACTTTTTCCGGAAAAACACTGAAAACTGTTGAATTTAAAATGCTCATAACTTAACTTCCCGGACTCCATTTCGGCTGATTTGTTTTTTGAAATTGGGTGAAATTGTGAGAGGAACTCAGATATGTAATTTTTTTGGGAAAATTAGGCCTCCATATGCTACAAAAATAAAAACAATCGCGCTGCCATCCACGGAAAAAAAAAAA
>ML777281.1:40272-59424 GCA_009831015.1 Picea engelmannii | reverse complement strand
GAGAAGGTAAGCTTGGTGGTTTTTCATATTTAGAGAGTCTGAAAAAACATAAAAGGAGACTCCATTGGGGTACCTTTTTCGAAGATAGTCTAGTCGGTTCGAAAAAGGGTAAACTAGCACCGATTAGACATCAATTCAAAACCATTTTAATGAGTGTGACAAGGACAAGATCACTCGGCTATTTTTTCATTTTTAAGGAGTCTGAAAAAAGATTAACTATGGACTCCATCAGGAATATTCTTCTGGACCAATTTTAACGAGTGTGAAAGAATAAGGTCACTCGACGATATTTTCAATTTTAGGGAGTCTGAAAAGAGCTTAACTATGGACTCCATGGGGGTTCTTTTTTCGTAAGTTTAGTCCCTTGGGCTTGAAAAAGGGATAAAATTATACCTAAGAGTACTCTTCTAAAGAATGGAAGTTCCATAGAGTATACCTTTGTTCGTACAGTTGACCATCCGAACTGAAAAAGGGGTAAACTACCACCAGACAGACATGACTTCAAATTTCAGTTTAACGAGCATGAAAGGCTACAAGATCGCTCGACAATCTTTTCATGTTTAGAGGGTCTGAAAAGGGTTTAAAAGAAGACCTGTTTAAGGAACGTTCTTCTGGACCAATTGAACGAGTGTGAAGAAACAAGGTCACTCAGCAATCTTTTCATCTTTAAGGAGTCTGAAAAGGGCTTAAAGAAGACTCCATAATGGTTACTTTCTCAGTTAATCAGGACGAGATCGAAAAAAATAAATGCAATCTCGTTGGATGTTGCTTTTGGATCTCAAAGCGAGCTTGAAAAACAAAAAAATTAGCTCATGATAGACTCTTTGTGGGTCGATGCCTGGCATCTCCTCGGGGGAGTTGTATGCTCCGACGAAAACATTGTCTATGATTCCAGGGGTTCTAGAGATATTGATAGGTATTGTTTCAGCAATGGTTGCCATATTACCCTCAGCATAGATCTTGTGTGTAGCTAAGGGATTAGTATGACAAGACCTATCTCCAGTCATAGTCATGGTGAATTATCCTGCTTCGATTCAACTTAACTCTAGGAGGAAATATGATATGTGATGAAGATCTTCCCAAGGTTTGTCTGGACTAGTCATTGCTTCGATTACTTCTTCGTCAGAGGGCAAGACTAAGTCTAACAAATCAGTGTTAGTGAGAGAACCATGAGCCCAAATAGGCTCTAGAAGTGGATCTAACTCTTGTGCAGGAGTTGGATCAGTGTTAGTTGAAGCTTGCTAGACTAAAGAGTATGCTACTTCAGCGGCGGACAAGGGCATGGACATACCCGGGTGCCCTACCTCATCCATTGTGGCTAATGGGGAAGGAAGTATCCATGGATCATCGAAGTAAGTCATGCGAAATGACGAAACTTGAAAAATATCAACCTTATGGTGATTGGATATAAACTTGATATCGCCTTGAGGGGGCGGGTAATCGAAGGTCCCCATCAAATATGGGCACAAACCAACCCCTACGTTGATGACACCTGGTTGAGGATTATCAATTATCGGGACTGTGGATGCCCCCAAAGCAGGGTCAGGTCTAGAGAAAGACAATTGATCGATGGTCACTATCCGACCCTCGTGTGGAAACAACAAGACCCAGAAAACTATAGCAACCACAGCTTGTATAGCATAAGTCCAACTCCGTCCTAACAAGAGGTTATAGTCGAGGGGAGAATCGACTACCTCTACTTCGACACACATAGTTTTCCCTCCTAAGTGCATGGGGAAAGAAGGAACGATGCCATGTGGTCGGAATGAATGACCGTCAAAATCAGTGAGGAGAGTAGGTGATGGAGACAAAATGGGCTGGCCAATGGCCTTCCAACATGCCAACGACATAACGCATGTCGAGGCACCCTCATCGACCACCGTGCGGAAGATATTCCATGTAAAAATTTTCATGGGATAAGCCACTACTATCTGAAACGCTACGTGGTAAGGCAGATGAGGTTTTAAGTCAGTTGTATCTAACATGATGGTACCCGAATTACAAGTCTCAGTAAAGACCAAATTGGTTAACAAGGCTTTCCTCTAAGAAGGGCAGCTTTGGAGGACCTCCAAAGCAGACATTGCACAAGGGGTTTGTGATAAATATTCCACCACAGAGTAGTTATGGGCAACCCTTGCATTTGGGTTATGAGAAGCCTTTTTAAATGCACCTTTCAGAATGCGTGTCATTGTTTCTCCCAACCTCTTCTCAATCTATAGAGGAAGAGATGGGAGGTCAACTTCTTTACCCTTCTCAGAAGCACTTGGTTTACTATAATCGTGCGCTCTAGTCGATATGAAAGCATCACTCCTAACCATATATACGTTCGTGGATGAGGGGTTGTTCGAAGGTGGGCAGTTTTCTTGGCTTCCCCCTTCCGTGCTTGTAGAGGCTTGAGTTAGATTTTGTCCATGTTGAAATGGGTTCGTCAACACCGCCTGTTGTTGCTATGTGACAAATTTTTGGGCCTCTGCAAGTCAAGGACATAGATGTGTCAGGTGATATTCCACGCACAAGTTGCAAGGATACCTTGCCTTAAATTTTTCAGTGTTGTCCCCGCCATCATTATCGTTGGGTTGTTTATCCCCCTTACCCTTCTTTCGTTGTTTTTTCTTCCCTTCAGGCTGTTGGGTGGCCTTTGGGTTAGTCGACTGTATTGTGTGTACCTCCGACATTTGGGTAGGGGGAGCAGCCAAAGCAGTAGTTTGGATGGTTGTTGTGTGTTGTATGGATAACTGTTGCAACTACTTCGTCAATTGCTCAGCGGGCTTGGTTTGTGTTGAACCAACAATACCATCGACATGCGGTCCAGCTCTCTATCTAGTTTTATCCAGTATTGAACATGGCACATCTGGCAAGATGTTGTATAATAAACTGGACTGAGAATAGATGAGCTCAAACTGTTGAGCCCTCATGATGGCATGTTCTTCAGAGAAAACTCCTGACATCGCAACGTCTTTGGATAACTGTGGGACCAAAGACTTAAGGAACCACTCAAGCATGAATGTTGGTGGGACTGGTACTTTGATTAAACTCTTCCGGCGTCTCCATTCTCGGATGTGATCAGAGATATGGTCCGTTGTCGTCTGTTCAAAATTAGTGAGAAGCTCTGTGCCAGCGTCGTATCTTACAGGTAACTGGAAATGGTTAAGGAAAGCCATCGCCAGTTCGCCAAAAGAAGAGTATCTTGAGCGATCGAGCTCAATGTACCATTTCGCGGCACTCCCAATGAGAGTACGTTGAAACAATCGCAACTGTATGGAGTCATCCTTCAATGATTTAGATGAGCACCAAAGATGAAAGGTAGTCACATGATCTCTTGGATCTTCACTAGGATTGGATTCGAACTTTGGAATGTCTGAAGGCAACTTCGTCGGCATAGGAGGTCAATGTGGATCATGACAAATAGGGTCATTCAACAACCTTCTCAAATCTGGCAAGTGTAAAGTCGCCAGGAATGGTAGTTTGGGTTGCTACTGATAGCCTGGGAAAAAGGGTCCTGGAGTTTGACTGGCACCAGGTTGCCAGGAAAAGTTTGGTTGCTGGCCTGGATTCTGGTAGAAACCATGGCCCTGGCTAGCGTAAGTATTTTGCATATGTGGAGACATCATCGACTGATTTCCCAAATAGGACATAGATTGTTGGGCATGCATTATATTCGAAGGACTTTGGGAAGGATTACCACATGCCGGTCCCGTGGGGATAGGAATAGTAGTTTGTCCAGGGTTCCATTGATTGTGGAAAGAATTACCCCAGATTGGCATTTTGGAGGAGGGAACGGATCCTTGCCCTGAATTCCAAGGTCCTGTTAGGTTTGCCCCCTATGCAGGAATAGTACCCTACCCAAGAGTAGATTGTTCAAAAATGGGATTGCCCCCAGTCGAGAAAACGGCTGACAAGAAGGTTTTGTTACCAAATGTTTTGTTCCAAGAAAACGGTGTCAAACCTACCGGCATACTATGCGAAGGTGGTCCTTGACTCCCCGCTCCAAATAAACTATTGTGTGTAGGTTTCCCGGCGGATTGTTGATGCGAGCCACCGAGTGAAGGGGATGAAGGAGGGATATGACCTCCTCCGTAAGGAAAAACATTAAAAGGGACAGGAGTGCCCCCCATGTGACCTTGCAGAGGAGAGATAGAGCTCCCTGCCCCCAGCCCCAAAGTCTGTAAAGTGGAGTAGGAAAGTATAGGACTTGTACCCGAACTAGTCATACCGTATGAGAATGGAGGGCCTATTGCACTAGGTGTGAAAGGGGTTGTGGCCACTGCCAAAGATGGGTTCGAACCACTGTGAGAAGTAGTTGTGGTTGAGACCATGGTGGCTTGGAATGACGACGGTAGGTTAAGAGATGACAGCTCTCCGGTGGTGACAACCGTGGTGGGAATTGAAGAATTCCCAGAAGGAGTAACAACATTTGTTTCCATTGCTGTGTGCGACACTGTCTGGCGCTCATGAAATTGAATTGGTACAATAAAAGGTGCCAAGATATCAGTGGTTGGGGTTTCAACCGAGCCAAGAGAGGTTGCTTCAAGTCCAAAATGGTCGATTCCTCCGGGGTTTGTTCGGGCAGAATGGTTTGTAACCCGGTCGCTTCAAAAGACCCTTGTTGGTCTAGCTTCCACCTTAAAGGTGGCGGGGGTGGCTCCAGTGTAACCAGCGGCAGGCCAAGAAGCCTTTGTGACCGACGGAGCTCGATATCCTCCACTGTGTGAGAATATCCAAGACACTCTAAGGTAGTCTAAATTCTCAAAAGTAACACACACTAAGAAAAAAGTCCCTAGAAGATAAGACAAGAAAACACTAAATTAATTGGAAGAACAGTTATAACAGCCAACACTAGAGCAACTTACCGGTGCAAGTGCAACTAGAACATGGAAGCACCCTTCAGGTATACTCTACAAAGAGTGGCCCGATGTCTATCCTAGGTACCGTGGTATACCCCTGCAGTCACCTGTGTATGTCCCTAACAAAGATTGCAAACTAGGTTGCCAGCACGCGAACAATCACCAGGCGGGTACTGTCGAAAGTTGGGTAGACCACAATGAGTAGGGTATCGAGCCCGAAACCTGTCAAGGGTATCGAGAGAAAATGGTCTAGAAGAAAACTAAGGACCTCGAATAGATTCGAGACCCACAAATCCCCATGGAAAATGCAAACGATGAAATCCCAGAACAAGCCCTCTATATGTGTTCTCCACTACGATTGGTCCGGCTTTGGAGGGGTTATCTCCGCTACCTTTTTGCACGAGACCTCGTGTTTATCCCCTGTGTTAGAGGGGGGTCCTGGATAACTTCCACAAAAATGGACTTAGACACTCCCTATCTCAGACTCCAATGTTTGATTTTTAAATGGCCTTGAAGAGTTTCCTCTCCAACGTAATCCAAGGCCCTAGTCTTGAACTAGTTTGTGAACCCTATAAACATAAAAGTCTAGTAGATTTTAAATTTAGCGTTACTTTTATGGATTTGTCTTACGTCAAGGGGTATGAGGGTGAAACTGATGATGTGTAAAAGACGAAATCAAAAAATGAATAAAAAAGATGGAAACAAAACTTTTACTGAATGCAAAATTTCGACAACTTTTCAAAAAATATTTTTAATTTTTCTAAGATTTTGGACAACAAACTCAAAGTAATTTCACTCTACTACGAGCTACTTATGATCTAAGTCAACTGAAAAAACTTATGAAATGAAATACTTTTCCCTAGCTAATGATGCAGAAACACACTCTTCAACCAAAGAAGAAAATGAAAAGATTTTTTATTTTTATTTTAAATGCGAGTAAAGCAAGAAAGGGAAAATATTGACAAGCAAAAAACCAAGAAAAACAATTCTGGCTTAAATCGTTGATCGCAAAGAATCAGATTAAAACAAATCACACAATAGCAATTGTAAAAACAATGACTCTCACACTTGTCTAAAAATCGTAAAAAAAAAATTATTTTTCTGACAAAGTTTTAAATGAGAAAAAGCAAAGCTAAGGGTAAAATTAATCCTAAGCTATTGACTGTTCAAACAGAGATTCAAACACCTGAGAGGAATACTTCTCATCAAAGGAGAGGATGACTTCCTTGCCCTTAAAAAAAAGTAGCCTGCACAAGCACGCGACTGTTACTCAAACAGCACGCGTGTGAACGCGCGCTGAACAGAGACAGAGGGTGTGTACACGTGGGATGACCTTGTACAGGCTGCGTGTATATATAAACTCTAAGAAAAAATGAAAACAGACAAGCCAAACCAGAAAGAGACCACTGATATTGATAACCAGGATCCCTTGAAGGCTTGGATACTCTTTCTAACAGAAAAACAAATAATGCAAGGAAAAAATAATAAGGCAAAAAACAATCGAAGATAGGACTGTTAGCAAACAAGACTTAGACATAATTCTAGAAAACCCCCTGAGAATGTATGATTCTGACAAGGAAGAGGATGACTGCCTCTGAGGTTCTCTGAACTCTACATGCTACTGCTACCTCTACAGCTAGTGTTAACACATGGGTTGTGAGAGGATAGGACGCGAGTACACACGTGAAGACCTTGTGCAGTCCGCGTGTACCTCTGTGGGTCTTGAAAAACACAGTCAAGCAAAAGTCGGGAAAATCTAGTATAGAAAACCAAACTCCCTACTAGCTTAGACTTTACAGAAACAAAAAGAAAAGACAAGCAAGAAAAACTAGTCTTTAAACTACCCAAAAACTAAATAAAATTCCAGGAACCCTAGAGAGTCTCCCCAGTATGGTCGCCAATTTTGTTGTTGGGAAAAACACCCTACGGACTAGCAAATAGAGTCCAGACTTTGCATGTAGATATGACGGAATAGAAATTACTTTCTACCTCCATCCCTAGATTTAAATCCCCTTTTCTTAGTAAATGCATGGAAAGATCAACCTACCTCGTTATCGGCATTTGTTGTCGATCCTCTGTTGTGCTTGATTACTTGTTCACAATACTCCTTCCAAATCTGACCTGCATTCAAGACGAGCAACAACTATGCATGCATACTACTTATATACTAACTGGTTAGAAATCAAACATAAACTAATCAAACCATAAAAAGTTCATGAATTGGGATGGGAAAAGCATTCTCTATATTACTTAAAATGAGCCAACTTACAAAAGTTGAGACTGGCCACCACTCCTTGAACTTGATCCTGGGCTCCTCTTCTTCTGTCCTTCAACTAATTTGCTTTAAATCTCCTTTGGCATTAGGAAAGGCTAAAGGGTTGGGACAATGGAATATGTAAATAGGTAGAGTTTCTTTGCTATATTTTTCCTCTTCCTAATGGTACCCCTACCCCTTCTTTTATAGGCTAGAAGGAGCTAGGTATTTGGATGAACCCTCGGCCATGCATGGCCGAGAGTTTTAGTTAACTCACCCATAGCTTTTTGTTTCATTGGCAACTTTCCTTTTTTCATGCTTATGTCGGTCCACGTGGGCTATTTTGGGTCAGCCAACATGTACACGCGTGTAGTAATGGGTTAGGGCGCGTGGGCCTTTACACAAGAGGATTTTCAAAGAGTTGTTCAGCAGTATTTTTGGCAAAGAAAGGATATGAGTTGGCCTGATGCCAAGTAAGCATGTGTGGTGCAATTCAGGGTTATAACACCTTATGAAGCATCTTACCCTGCTATAACATTGCTACCAATTCTTTGCATTGCAGATCAACATTTGCAGCCTCCAGAATTTTTCTTTTAATATCAGTTTGGTACATGATAATTGTTGTAGCATGTCATTGGCATACCTTCCTACTGAATGCATCAACCACTTTATTCTCTTTCCCCTTGATATGATTTATATCAAAGTCATATTCACTTAGAAATTCTAACCATCTGCTTTGTCTAGCATTTAGATTTGGATGATCAAATAAATATTTCAGACCATTGTGGTCTGTTCTTAGCTCAAACCTCTTTCCCATGAGGTAGTGTGTCCATTTCCTCAAGGCATGAACTATGGCTGCCAACTCCAAATCGTGAGTGGCATAGTTTCTTTCATGATCCTTCAACTTCCTTGATTCGTAACATATGACAAACCTGTTTTGATTGAGGACTCCACCAATTCCTTCATTACATGCATCAGTGCATATGATGAAGTCTTCTTTTGTGTCTACGATCCTCAATATTGGATCACTTGTCAATAATTGTTTCAAGTGATGGAAACTTTTCTCGCAATCTAGTGTCCACTGAAACTTCACTCCCTTTCTTTGCAAAGAAGTGATTGGGTGTGTAATCTTTGAGAATCCTTCAATAAATCGTATGTAGTAGCCTGGAAGACCCATGAATTATCTCACCTCTGTCACATTCTTCGATGTTGACCATTCTATAATGGCCTCTATCTTCTCAGGATCCATTGTTATCCCATCCTTTGAAATGATGTGCCCTAAATAATGAATTTTTTTCTGATAAAATGAGCACTTGCTCAATTTGGCATATAATTGATGCTCTCTTAATACTTGCAACACCATCCTCAAATGATGTTCATGGTCTTCCTCTAACTTGGAATATTTAAGAATGTCATCCAAAAAGACAATGACAAGCTTGTCCAAATACTCTCGGAAAACACCATTCATTAAGAACATGAAAATAGTTGGTGCATTTGACAACCCAAATGGTACCACTGTGAACTCATAATGACCATACCTTGTCCTGAAGGTGGTCTTGCTAATATATTCTTCTTTAATTCTTACCTGGTGATATCCTGATCTGAGATCTATCTTTGAAAATATCTTTGCATCCTTCAATTGATCAAAGAGGTCATCAATCCTCGATAGAGGATACTTGTTCTTAACAGACACCTTATTCAATTGTCTGAAGTCAATGCACAACCTTAGTGTTCCATATTTCTTTCTCACAAACAAGACTAGGGCACCCCAAGGTTACATGCTTGGGCCTATATACCCCTTCTTCATAAGTTCTTCAAGCTACATTTGTAACTCCTTTAATTTTGGTGTACTCATTCTATAAGGAGTCTTTGATACTGGTGCTACTCCAGGCATCAAATTTATGGAGAAATCAATGTCTCTCCTTGGGGGTAGTCTGGGTACCTCCTTGAACACATATTCAAAATATTCCAGGACTGCATAATCCTCCAAATTTGGCACCTTATCTCTAGGTGTCTCTGCCAAATGAGCTGCAATTATTTGACATCCTTTTCTGTAACACTTCTTCAGCTACAATGCTGAAATTTCTCTAATGGTTACTGCCATGGGGATTCCCTATAGCTTCCTTGGTTTCCCTTCCTCATCCAAGCAAGTAAATGCTTTGTTGTGACAGTCTAAGAGAGTGTATTTTTGGTCCAACCAATCCATCCCAATTATACAGTTATAAGAACCTAAAGGTAAGATGTTTAAATATGCTTTGGTGTTTAGTCCATTCATGTCTATGAGGCATGAATTAACCATCTCATTAAATTTTCTTTCGGCTCCTGTAGCCAGTTGCACCAACCAAGATTTCCCATTCTTTCTTCTTGGCAATTGCAAAATTTCCACCATCTTAGGGTCTATATATCTATGACTAGCTCCTGAATCAATTAAAATAGAAAGGGTTTGGTTGTTGACCATACCTTCCACTTCAATCATGTGGGATTGATACTCTACTTTCTTGTTGTCTAGGGATGCATAAATACTTGGCACATATATGCCCATGTCCTCCACTGTTTCAGCTTGTTGTACATTGTGAACATCCCTACCTTTTTCACCCTTGTGAGGACAATCTCTGAACCTATGGTCCCCTTTGCAACCCAAACATTGCATAGGTGGTTGTCTTGGCCCTTGACTCCCTGTGTCAATCGTTCTGGGTTCTTTAGGCATTTTCTGTCCTTAGCTCTCTTATTCCTTTGATCCACCTTGAATTTCTTATTTTCTTCCCAAGCCCTTTGGAAAGATGGCCTTGCTTTCTACTAATGATATAGGCATTTATCTCTCCTTATGGTCTCTTCTAATGTCTTGGGATCATCATACTGTATTTTTTCACTAATGAGCGATGGAAATCTAGTTAAATACCTTTGAATTTATTTTTTTCATCCTTGATGAAAGAGACATACTTCAATAGTTCCAGAAACCTTCTCTCATATTCATCTATGGTCATACTTCCAAGCTTGAGTTCAAAGAAATATTTCATTTTCTTGTCATAGTATCTCTTAGTCAAGTACTTCTTCTCAAAATACTTCTTGAATTCCCTCCAAGTAACACTTTTATCTACAATGTGTTGTACCTGAACAAGTTTATCCCACCACATGGAGGCCTTTCCTTTGAGTTGATAGATAGTGATTCTACCTTCGGCATGAGAAGAATAATTATGCAATTGAAAATACTTCCTCATGCCTAGCAACCATGTTTCTGCATCTTCATACTTCTTGTGCTCACCATCAAATGTAGGAGGTTTGATTTTGTTCATTTCTCCTCGCAGCTCATACACCCCAAATCTCTTATACCTTCTGACAGAGGATAGACTTGAGTTGTTGCCTGCTCTCTTATGGGAATGCCTTTGGGAATGATGGTGATGTCTACTAGCACTTTTTACTTTTCTTTTCTCCTCTGAAGGTTTGTGACTTCCAGCTTCACTTGAGACACTCTCCTTAACCAATTTATTTTCTATTATGTTCAAACCCTCCAATAGCTTCATGTTGAAGTCATCATGTTGCTCTTTGGATTTCATAAGCCTTTCATTATCATCTTTATAGCTTTGGAAATCATTCTGAAAATTCTTAATGGTCTCAACCATATTCACCTCTTCATTCCTTTCTTCTCCATGTCCATTGGAGTTCGTTCCTTCCATGCCCAAATGGACATCCACCCCTCTGCTCTCCTCTGGTTGACTGTAATTCCCCTGTGCCTCTTCCATTCCTATGGACTCTGCACTGGAATGACCTGAACAAGTTGTTTTTAATTCTGCAAAATGTACATCCATCGAAACTAATCAGGCTAACAATTCAACAATTCATGAGAATATGCACCATTTCAATTCAACATACACATCAGCATTATCACTCCTGTTTTCCTGGTGTTATCACCATGAAAATTCTAGATAAAACCCAAGTATCGAAAACACAGACGTGCAGTGCCTTCCGATATACACTTGTGCAAGAAGGTGGTTCGACGAAACCACTTTTTCCAAGACGTGGTATCACGTGTCTCAACATGTCAAATCCACCACTCATGGAGTGGGCAATGGCTTAGTCAGATCACCCTGCTTCACTCATTCGTTACTTCACAACCATGTGACGTCAACCAAACGCCGCCATGTAACAAAATCAAAAGCTAATCATTCAAAATGGATTGGCCGAGCATGGAAACCCAACGCTCTTGTACATAATCCATCTGCGCTTCATAAATGGAATTCTATAATTACCACTCCCCAAGTATGAATATATCTACATATCCATAACCGAGGTAATCCCCAACTACTCAAATTTCTTCTCTCTGTAAAAACACCTTTCGGTATCCACAACTTGAGATACATGGACAAGGCTAAATCGAGTGAGATTGGTTACTTGAGCAACATGCTAGGCTTTCCTACGAATAAGGAGGAAAGGTTCCTTGTGCACATTCTAGCAACTAAGTTTCATACAAAGCCAGCTATAGACTCATGGTTGGAAGCCAGGATGAATCCCACTATAAAATATTTAGTCATCAACAGGCCAGCCGCTAAGAAGAAAAGGAGTAAGCGGCATAAGAAGGAGGAATCTACGGTTGAAGCAGTGGAAAGTGTTGGAGAGAATCAACCGGTCTGGTTAGATTCTTCCTTAAAGGCGGAGATCGCTAAGATGAAGTATGTCTTCAACTAAGATAAGCATGTCTCAACAAATTTTGAACATCCAGTAGCGGAGGTAAAGAGTACCAGAGATGATAGGAATGTTCTTCAAACGACCCTTTTTACAACAGGCTAACTGTTGTCATCACCCTTTTGTAATTTTGTGATTAATAGAACTATATAAATACAGAAACAAATTTTAGAATGTTTTATTACAATTCCTATCTGGTGATGTTATGAATCTTGTTTTCTTTTATAATAAGTTTTTCTTGTAATCTTATATTTTTAATTTCATCTATCTAAATCAGAGGAAATTAAAACTCAGAATTATTTTTAATTAATTCTTCGATGTGGTTATGTGTTTCTTTTTATTTTATTATTATGCAATTTAAACTCAGACTCATTTCCTTCCAAGAGACTTTGCATGCATTAAACTTTACCTATTCATTTATATTTATCGTTCATAGCAATATTACAAGGTAAAACGCTTTTCCACGCACCTAAATCTACTGTGCATTTCTTCTTCGTCACACCCACAACTCACGTGCACTACTCTTTCATTGTGCGCCAATATCCACTGCACACAATTTTTGTACCATGCACCGATATTCCACATGCATTTCATCCTATGCATGCACCATGTCAAGTTTAACATATTCCATAGCGCCCAAATATCTGTGCACACTATTGAATACACCATCATGAAACAACTTATACTCATACTTATGCGCATACTAACAAAACTCCTCTGTGTTAAGCAATACTTGCACACCCCATGTGAACATTACTATGTGTGTGCTCACCGTACAAGGCTTAATTTATCACGTGCATCTACACATAATAATCTTTCGTGCGGCACCACAATTTGTCGTGCATAGTGGCATGCCAACGTTTTCCTGCGCGGTGCCAAAATTTACTGTGCGCGCGCCAACATGCCAAACTTTTCCATGGAAACTCCATGAATCCAATTATGGTCACTTCAAAGTTACTCTTTTGTGAATATTCTCTTCAACTGAACCCCTCTGGCCCATCCAAGCTCAGTGTTGAACCTAATATTTGATACCATTATGTAACGTTCCCCCGGCCAACCTCAGGCTGGGGTGCGCCACTCCAGAGAAACCACTCATGCTTTGACACCAGCCGGTAACATTCCAAGCCTTTAGGTCGGGCCATGCTACTCTAGGGAATGCTTTCGTTCCCATACTGCGGAACATACAGTAGCATACCCAGTAGTCAACTGAGCAATGCCACATAAATTTACTCTTTAAACTGGATGCAACTAAGACATATACATACAACACGCTTGCGGAAGCTTTACATATAAACATAAACAAACAATTACTTTCTGTAACATAAGACTTTTATACTAAAATAATAGTAACTACAGATATGCATTTACAGAGAATTACCCATAAACATACAGGCAATTATAATCACATATATTATAAACTGTAACATAGGCATGTAAATAAAAAGAAGCATATCATTTTTATCATACAACTGATACTTATCTTGGAAAGATTGTCACCAACTGCGTACAAACCATCTGCGAACCTCCCAGCCATAGACTACACTTTTCATCACTCTCAACAGTGAGTCACCCCCGAGCTAGGACTGAACTCCACCCAGGGTAAAGGGTTCCTATCCAGGCTAAGGCTCATAGAAAACAGGAAAGACTTTGTCTCAGGTGCTCACTCAACTAACATCCTACAACCTCTCATTCCTCACATGCCTGTCCCACCCAAGGAAGTGTGCCCCTTCTCTGCTCAAAAGTCCCTCGGCTTCCCCACTTCCCTTCCATGGCTTCAACAACAGGCCGGATCGGAAGTCTTAGAGTGCTGTAGCTGCAGTCTAGCACCTTCAGGAATCAATCCCCAACAATTCTCTTGCTCAAATAATTGCTCACGGGCCTGACAACCCGCTCCAATCTAACCAGGTACACCAACCAAAAAGGGCTACGAAAACAGGCTTCGAAATGGTGAAATGGTTGTCTCAAGGATAATGGAATGCATGAGTGAAATGGTCATGGAATCATTGACTAGATAACTAAGTGTGGAGATGAATCACTGTGAACTCTTCGTGGAAGTCCTTGTATGAATAATGGTCATCGAGCTATTGGTAAGGTATCCATGAGAAGTCCCCCAAATGAGCTAAGTTCCCCCACGATATGAATGCATGTCCCCAACTTGACACTTGTCATATCAGAAGTTACTTTGGTCCACTTGTCCCCAACTTTAGAACTTAGGATAAAATAATTATCCATACTTTATGTTTTAGGAAATATTAATATAATATTCCCTTGAATTTTGGCCCTCCCTTTCCCTAACTGGTGAAGTTCAGTCCCCCATATCTTTTATCATGGTCAGTCTGCACGCAACAATGTATTTTATATTAATCATGAGTCATGTACAAAGTAGGTTCATTGGCCTTTGACATCTAGGAATTTCGGCCTAATACCAAAACATAAGCATCCCATCTTATAATAACCAGCTCACCAGCCTATAACACATATCATATACACAAGGCTCATTGTCCTCTATACTACGCGCACCTTATTTACTACGCGCGGTATCCTGGAATGTACATATTACATCATTTTACTATGCAGTTCATGCGCGCACTATGCCACATGACGTGCATTACCAAATGAGGTCGAAACAACTCACCAACTTAAGTACATTCATATTTTATTTACAATTGGGTTCGGTCGAGGGAAATTACATAGTTGTTCATGGCCATGAATAGGAAATACATAGTATACATATGTCATAGGCAGTCATAGTCACGAACAAGACACATTGGAGTCTGGTCTCAAAATCAATTGAATATATCTCTATACAATGAAGTACAATCTAATATTCCATGATAACTAAAGTCATATAGGTACTGATACGATGAAATACAACAGTAGGTATGAGTTGTTGCTACTGTGAATTGGAGGTATTCTACACTAGTCATTGATGGTGCAAGTCAACATCGCGTGAATAAAGGAGTTGAAGTCAAACACAATGAGACTTCGTTTGATTACTGGTCATTCAAGTATACCATTAACAAACATGAGACAACCCACCTATGATGAATTATGCATCAAGGCATCGAGTACATTCAACAAGTGAATAAAATTTTTGAGGTTGAATACTTGAGGAATCTATCGAGAAAGAGATATTGATGTATTCCCAACTGTCGATGGCGAGAGAACCTACCACTGATGAATGCAAGCCTCTAGGTACTCTTATGACTCTAGATCTTGATTCTAGAATATATGAGGTGAAGTTGATGGAATGATACTCACTGAATGGAGAGCATTAAGGTATCTCTCATCATCTAGCATGAGGTACAAAGAAATACTTTGATGATTAGGAAGAATTTGAACAAAGCATATATGCATGAACCAATGGCCATGTGTGTCTCTCATATGCACCAGTTGCAAGTAGTACATGAAATAGACCCTCTGAATAACAACCAATAATGAAAAATAATGAAAGAGGCGAGGAAGCCACCAATGAGTTATAATGGAATCCAAGACATTGCACGAATCCCAATGTGTGAATAGATTTATTATTGTCGAACATAAGGAAAACCACTCAGTCAATGAAGAATGAATAGATGTCATCTATTGGATTTAAGGTCACCCACCAATGATCAAAGTACTCCCAGGGTGCAAGGTAGGACCACAAATTCATGGTGATTCTTAGATTCACTTGTAAGGGGATGGTCGACATGCAAATTCAAGAATTTTGAGGAATGACTGATACAGGTTTACAATTCCTTTGAGCCAGATCATGAGACAGGTGGATAACCCAGGAAGCATAGACTTGGGATTGATCATAGACCAAAATTTTGTGATGCGGGAGGCATCAAAAAATTATCCATAGGGACTGGAAGAATAACTAGTCGGAAGAGTAAAACTATGAATAACGAGTACAACCTCCTAAGTCCATACTAAACCCAAACCTTTGATGAATGGACTAAAAAAATTGTGATCTGTTCAAAGGCAACACAACTGCTTCTGATAGGAGACAACACTCTTTTTCCACCCTTATTTTTTTTAGATGTGGAAGAAATCTATGATACAAGAGAGGAAATGAGTTTCATGAGAAAGTCAATAGGTTCCATGTAGTGGAACACACTTATGCATGATGGAAGGGAACACATGCGGTATATGGACACTTGGGGACATGTTTCCTCTTGGGGTAAAGGGTGTCAAGATACAAAATATATATGGAAGGAACTGCTTGACGAATGCTGAGAATTGTTGGGACAATAGGATTATAACAAGAAATAAGGAGTCGACATTAGACTCAACAATGTGTGTAAGGTGATAAAATGAAATTACAACTTGACACTAGAAAGAAACTTCCAATAATGTTTTTTTTTATAGATTTAGTCCCTTGGGCCCGAAAAATCATAAAACAATACCAAGGAGCACTCTTCTAGCCAATGGTGACTAGAGTATTCATTTTTTGTAATTATTCTATTTGGTCTGGAAAAGGGTTAAACTTATACCAAAATAGACGTCCTTTCAAATTCATTTAACGAGTGTGAAAAAGACAAACTCACGTGAAAATCTTTTCATTTTAAGGAGTCTAAAAAAAGATTATCTAAGACTCTAGGATATTGTTTTGGGAATCACATAATAGAGGGAGTCCCATAGGTAATGGTCAGAATGATATTGGGTAATAAGAATGAGTTTTGAGAGCATATTCGTAATGGGACTATAAGGGACTCCCAGACCTATGGAGTAACTTATACATGGGAACCAAAATGGAAAAAAATGTTCTAACTAGGGTACCCATGTTTGGTAACTATCTACTACTTAATAATGAAACTTTTAGTAACAACGAGAAGGTTCTATGTCATTAAACAATAGGTTTGTACCTAGGGCATATGAATCACGGTCATAGAACAATGGAAAAATTCAAAGTGAGGTGAAAACCTACCCTATATGCCAATGATGATATATACCTACCAAAGGCATAAACGGTCTAACGAATGCTAGAAATCCATTGTATCATGAAAAAACGACTTCAAACTAGGTCTTACATTGCATAATTAGTCCATATAGTCTTAGAAATAGGAAATACAGGGGGAAAATTAAACTATACAAAGTGGGTAAAAGTTTTCTACAAATAGTAAAAATAGCAAGTTTTACCATGTCATTTTGATTTTTTTACCCACATAGTCCTTTTGAGGCCATTTCACCCACGATCTTCCAGTGACAATTCTAGGAGCTACATTCAATGAAATTAGAAACCATCTGGACCAAGTAAGTGGCTATCCCTTGTTCTTCCATTTTCATGTTTTAAATTTTAAATTTGGTCTTTCGTTTTTAAGCTTTGGAGGTCGTAAGGTGGGAAAATGGGTTTACAGGAGCTATATTTCATTGGGCCATGTATACGACCCCATGTATGCAAGCAAATCAAAGCATTCTCACGTACATCGATCCCTATAAGTGACTGTTCAAATTGCATCTCGCCTACAACTCCGTGAACATGTTCTTTATGAAAAATAACTCAAATTTTGATGTTTCCTTTGCAGGATGGTGATTGAATGGAGAGAGAGGCAACACGAGGATGTCAATGCTATAGTAGAAAGAGATCTGAGGGCCCAAAAAGCATTGCAAATATGTGGGATCTATAAGTTCTAGGCCATAAAATGAATGAGGGCACAAGCGAGTTTTCTCCAAATGATGATAAACTACTGGGATTTGAAGGTCGTGGCCTTCAATCTCGATGGGAAACCATTGAGAATTGAGGTGGAAAATATTTATTTCATTACAGGATTGTCTCTCCTGGGTGATATGGTAAACATCAAGGCCCGAGGGGATGGAGGTGGGAGGACTATAGAAGAGTACATCTCCACCTACTGCTTCACAGATATAGATAAAGTGGGGAGCCAACTCCCTCTTAGGGAAATTGAGAATATGAGTTTGAATATTATTTTCCTAGTGCTCACGTGAATATCAGGATCAACCTCGCTACATCAATCATCGAGGAAAATTATGTTTTATGCTATGGAGTGTTTGAGACCCACTGTTTATGATTAGATCACCTCGCTATTGGCCAACATGAAGAGCCAAATTACTGATTGCAGACTTGGGAGGATGAGAAACTTTGGGTTTGCATCCATTCTGTGTAGTTTTTTCTTTGAGAGGGTTCCAACCCTTAGTCCCATAGTGGAAATTCCTCCACACAATCTACGCGATCTAACCATGACCCGATGGACCGAGGTGATGAGGCAGTCAGGAGGTGGTAGGTTTCCAACCACCTATAATGATGAGTTATTTCATTGGTGGTGGTGACAGATTATTTCCATTGATGACTATCCCTATGAGGGGATAGACTAGTGAGAGGATCATGACATTCCATTACCACCATGATATGCCTTAGGGGAGATTGACGAGAATTTTAATTTATGTATATTTCACTTTTTTATGTTTTTTTATTTGATAAATGGAAAAAAAAACACAAATATTTTTGGCATGGTATTATATACTAAAATTTATTTCTCTTATATAGATGTAGGTCCACGTCGAACGAATGGATACCCATGACATGGGCGCAGGGGCCAAGGGGAGGAAATGGTAGGAAGGGATGCAGAGAAAGTTCTTTAGAACGTGAAGGGCAACCTATCACATCTAACACACATGATTCATATGGTTAAGGTCAAGGATCTTCCTAAGGCTATGCAAAGGTAGGTTATAGGTGTACTCAGTGTGTGGGTAAGACTAGTGTGCTATCATGAAACGGACCCAAGACCACAGGATTAGATGCCATGGGAATTTTATGTACCATCCATATATATGTTTTGAAGGATACAATCCTAGTTTTGTACTATGATACCATATTTTTTGAACTTGATGAATGAATTACAATAATTTTTCTCTTTGACTTTACTTATGTATCTTACAATGGATGAATGTATGAATGTGTGTTTTCTTTTATTATTTATGTAACAAATGCCAATCTAAAATGTAATTAGCAAATGCATTGGATACTTGATTAGAACTTCTAGGGATATGATTATAAGTAATGAAATTAAAATATCATTCCAAAAGTCGTACTTGGAGGAATCGTCAGAGTAGCATAGGATCCCTAACCCGATACATGTTGTTCAATTAACACAAAACTAACTGGGAATCCATGAGAACCTATAAACATCGAATACCATGCAAAATGGAATCAAGTAATAGATCAATAACAAGTCTATACTCAACCATATCGTTGATGGCTCTAGAAAAATGCCACTCGAAGGCACCAGTTTGTTGTGTTAGAAAAACAGGACCGCGGAGCAATAAAATAAAACAAATGCAGAAACAAAACACAGAAGACACACAATACAAGAGAGACACAGATTTATGTGGTTCACCCAGTGTGGGCTACGTCCACCAGAGAAATTGCCAGGT
>ML777280.1:842304-853409 GCA_009831015.1 Picea engelmannii | reverse complement strand
GAGGAAGGAAAAACAATATTGGATCCTGAAGCCATCAGTGACACAAGAATTTGCCAGCTAAGGATTAGATCCATTTCAGAGAATCTCATTAAATGGAGGAAACTACCGGCTGAAGATTCCACTTGGGAAGATGAGTCTTTTATATAAAAGAATCCAGAGTTACTCAAGTGTTGCAGACAACACTTGTCTCAAGGGGAGGGGAATGTTAAGACCTAATATTGGCTCATCACCACTTAATTGGGGCATATTATATTAGTAATGTTATTTTATTTACGTCGGCTTTAGGCCATTAGTTGTAATTATACCTCCTAGTCTCCTATATATATACCAAGGAGACATTTTCATTTTGAATCATCTTGTACTTGAACATTTAAGTTGGGTAAAAGGAGTTTGCCCCCTCAAAGAGGCTTATTATCTGAAATTATCTCTTTTTCAAGACGTTGAGTACTTTTTCTGAGGTTTTTCTATGCTATATTGATATTTGGTTCCTAACAAAATGAACAAGAAGATCTTTCAATTTCCGAAAACTAGTCATTCATGAGATTTGAAGTCAAGAAACATTCAATTGTTGGCCAAATAAGTTCTTCCTAGACACACAAACAAATCTGGGCATCTGAGGACACAAAAGACTTAATCCTAAATTTTGCAAGTGGATTCGCAGGCTAGCAATGGGGTACAGTGCAAGAATCAAGGATTCTCGCATGCTAGACATAGGTAGACTACAAGAAGTTCACATTGAACTGAACCCCAGGGTGAAAACTCAAGTGATTCTCGCAGGCTACAGAAGGGTGCAATGCGAGAAGGTTTGTAATCAAGCAGATTTTGGAAAAAAGACAAAACTTATGAGGGAACTTCTGGATCCAGAGAGTCTGTAAGGGTCTTCTTAAGACTCAGAGATTGATTAGGAATGAAAAATGGTAGGTTAAGAGAAAATGGCCAAGAAAAAACCACTAAAATGGGTTGTATCCCTAGTGGAGTAGGAAATTTTGTTATCGGATAAATCGGTAGGTGCAGACACTAATAGATCTCCCTAGATCCACCTGGATCTATAAAAAAACAAGACAAGACACGACTCTTTCCCTAAGTTGCAATCATTGAATCTACTAATAGGAAGGAATGGGTGACATAACTTTATATCGCTTCCTTAGGTCTCTGTTGTTCCCGCTTCGCTCTGGTGCTCTTGTGAAATCAGGTCCAATACAACACAAACCAACCAAAGTGAAGACAAAAAAGTATATTCAATGTAAACCTATGCATATGATCAAGGAGTTATGCAATAAAACAAGAGTGATTTAATGGGAAAGGGACATGTCGTTGTATTATATTAAATGAAAGTGGAAGCTTACAACTTCATCGCCTTGATGTTGCAAGATTCCTTTCAGTGGCCCTTGGTTCCAACACACACACTTGCTCTACAATTGCATGAAGAAGATCCAACACAACTTGATATGCCAAATGAAGGCTTCAAGCTTCTATCCAAGCAGAGTTCCTCACACAATTCTTTCACCAATTCTTCATTCAATATTGCTTAACCTTTTCCATGAGAAACCTTTCAATATATAGGAGAAGGAGAGATGGTTAAATGGATGAGGATTATCCCACCAAATCTGAGAAATCAGTAGAATGCCAACCATACGAATGCCAATTCATTTTCTAGAAGATTCCCTTCTAGAACCTTCATGACCTCTTCTTTTTTCCATGTTTAAAAACATATTCGCACCCTATCTATGGAGAATACTACGAACATTTCGCACCCTGAGTGTGGGTGTCCTGCGATAATCAAGCACTCTCGCACCCTAGTACATAGGCAGCCTACGAACTCATCTTAAAAATGTGTTTTTGGAAGAAGACAACAGTCATTTTTCTTAGGCAAAAATTCCTTGTTGGGAGCCTGAATACATCATTATAGAGACATCACCATAGTGACCAAAATCATGTGTAACACCTATAATTATGTATGTTATGGTTCCTCATTGTAAATAGGTGACTTCAGTCTTTATAGACTTAGAGAGTGGGTGGCTTATGATGCCAAATTATTTGTCCCTCAATAGCATTTCATTTTTCATTATGTGAGTGGCATGCATCCTCAAGTTATAGACACATTGGAGCCATGGATTCCAAATGATTTTCAAGCATTGCAAGATATAACCATGCAAGAAACATTTCATGGGTGTTTAGGAAAAGGTATGGAGAACCTTACTCAAGAATTTTCAGATCTTGTCGGGCTAAGGAAAGATAGTTGGGAATGTTACCCGAGGTTTATAGACAAATAAAAACAATCACTTAATCTATAGGTATTAAGTACAAGGGACCAAGGGTGGTTTGTTTTATATATTATATATAACTGTACAAAAAAAAAAAAAAACTTAAGCATAAATTACATAAGTGTGTACATAAATTATATGAGTGTGTACATAGAAATAAAAGAAAAAAAATGAACCAGATCATCAAAATACATATGTGAGACTGAAATCAAAAAATTGAATTTTGTATTCATTTCATTATGAGATACAAGACTGGATTCTCTTTACAAACCCTTGTGAGAGTAGGGACAAAATTCAAATTTAGAGGCCTCCGATGGGAACCATGCAAAAAGACTATGACAACAAAAGAAAACTGAAACTAAAGATTTGGATCAGCTTGTCACAAAATGTTGTCACTTGACTCTGCAAAATATTCTCTATCAGTCATAAAATTTAATTTATAAACATACAAGAATACACAGACTTCCAAAGATAAATCATACACCTTTAAAACAAGCTGCTGAAATATATAATTTAGTTTTGAATCCTGATGCCTTCAATAAGACCTTGTCGTCATCAAGATGGTTAAGCCTTCTAGTAAAGTCAAAATAAATGAAAGATGAAAGTATCTCACTAGTATAGAGAAAACCTTATGGATGAAGCTATCCTTCTATTTTCTCCCCTTTGTCTCTTCATTTGATTGAGCTTTTATTCATTCTCAATAAGTTATGGTAGTTCAACTACCTTTCTTTAGTTAAGCCTAATTAGCTTAACTTATTAGTTGAGACAAATAACAATAATATATATAAATAAGGGTCTAATAATAACTAAACAGGTGGGACTCCTTGTGACTCCCATTTATTTCTTTTAATAATAATCAAACATGAAATATAAAACCCCAATCATTTGATTCAAATATCCTCCTTGTAACTCTCGTTTTCATATTCATGATTAAATATCGGCAAAATATAATATGACTATAACCAAATATAGTTTATATCCATGATGTCCAAAAAGAATTCCTAAATATATGCTTGCTGTCCAAAAAAATGTCAAAGTAAAAGATTGTCCTCAAGATAGAAAGTAACATTAATCATCATTAAAAATCGTATTTACTGTGAGAGGTATTTGGCCTCTTTTCACTGTTGTCCTCTTTTGATATTTATGTTACAGCTTTAGGCTGATTGGAACCTTGAGGCTGGATCGCATTGATAATGTGAGAATAATCATCCTTAAGATGAAGACGTGAAGACACAGATTCAAAGGACTCTTTGGATGATTTGGAGGCAGTGGCCACTCCTTTTCCTTTATCTTGCATAGGCTTGGGAACATCGGTTTTGAACCTCTTACTAGCATGAGATGATTTCATGGGTGAGACAACATGATAATCTTGGGAAATTGGATTCTTTGGCGGTGGTGGAGGGGGTAATGGAAAAGAAGCAGTAGGCCAATCATGGTGATGCACAACAAGATGATGGAGAATATCTTGCCAACCATCATTGGCAGGCAATTCTGGTTGCATAGACACATGGGGGGGAACACAGATACTAGAAAAGTGTTGATGTGGCTGGAAGGGAAGTCTCTCAGGTCAGGGCTGGAGGATACCATGACCAACTAGGTTAAAGAATCCATCTTGAAAGAGTTGGTTTAATGCATGTGAATCAACATCAAAATGTATTGAAAACTGAGGCCTTTTATGACCCCTCTGCCAATTTCCTTTGCATCTATTTCCTTTGTTGTTACTACCTCTGCTAAAGAAGCTCATCCTGAAGCAATATTCCAACATGTTATGAAACAATCTTAACAATCCATGCATAAAACTCTACCTAAATAAAATCAAAAGGTTGACTCTATTATTCACACAGAAGCATATGCAATCCATCCATCAACTCTGAAAAACCCAATCATACAATTTTCCTTTTGAACATGGAGTGGTAGGGATATTTGGAAGATGAGGGGGATATAGTGTGTGAAAAGTGGTAGCATGGATGGGGAATGACCAATGAGTACTGTTAAATAAATTTTAGACGTAACAAAAATTGTATCCATGTTCAACTTTCAAACACCAGTCAGTATCTTAGTCTTTTCTCTTTTGTTGTTAACCCTTTCTCTTTTCTAAATGGATTTAAATTTTACAATAATAGAACAAGGAATGCTTTAAATGTACTTGGGAAGGCGAGGGGGATATAATCAGTGAAAAATGGTATAATGAGAGGGGAAAATGATTACTATTATATTATATGCAACAATATCCAAAAAATACCGTCACCATCAATAAAAAAATTCCAAAACGTTTCTCTGTTTAGTAAGTCAAATCCAGCAAACAATTGTTTTCATATCATCCATTATAAAACCCCAAGAAAGTTCCATGATTTTCAACTATACAAATTTCCACTTCCTTTTCTTTTTATTATAAAATTTTTTGGGAAATATTGTTAACAGAGACATCCAACACAATTAAAACCAAACTACATCAAGTGTGTGTGGGAGGCTGAGAACTCGACCTAAGAAAATCACCATACAACATTGGTATTACAACTTTAATACTTGTTGTGTAAACATACTGAGTTTGAAGCCCATGTGCAACTAGTTCTTGTATATTTTATCATTATATAGTTTTCAAAATCGACCAAAACCCCCATGGATAATCAACCAACGAACCAAGATTTAATGCAAATAACAAATCTTCCCACTGTATACTTGTATTTCCTTTATTCGCAGAGTTCTTTTATTTTATTTTATAATAGATTGTCAACATAATCATTTCAACAACTAAAACTAGACCATATCAAGCGCACAATGGAACACAACATAAGCCAACAACTCTTCAACATATGAGGCTAGTGTCACAAATTTCAATAATTGTCATGTAACAGACTGGGTTCAAAACCCATGTGAACCTAGTGTTATTATTTTAACATCATACACTTCAAAAAACGACAAAACCCCATGGATATATGAAAAATGAGACTCAAATATCCAACCTCCCAATGTTGGATTAAAAGAACTGAGGTATGGGCGAACACAAAGGAGAACCTTTAAAAGGGTTTGTAAAAAAACATTTTAACCATATATTATCACAACATACTTTCCATAGACCTCTCCACAGACCCCTCATGGCGGACACAAATAAAATATGCCCATACATACACAAACAATTAACAAGGATTTTGAAGGAGCTACAAATATTTCAAGACTGGGTAATGGAACTAAGAAAACAACCATTATTTCATATCACAGAGAGAAGAAACCATCAAATTTTAATGACCAGAGATGAGTGAAACCTGAACAACATTTTCCATAATTATTTTCTAACATACATAGCAACAAATCATCACATATTCTGGACGCAATGTCATTCAAACATAAAGGAAATTTTGACTATGAATCAACTTGAACACTTAAATGCCAACATGGAGGAACTCCATTTAATATGCAATTTCACAGTCGAAAACCACATACATGTTGGCATGTTTTACAGGAAGTGTGTGCTTTTTATTGATGGCAAGAACAATAAAGACAATGACAAATAGGAAAATCATAAGATCAGGAGGAGAAGCAAACAATATGCGGAGATCAAAGCTCAGAAAGGAAAACGCAGTACAAAAACGTGATTCGGATCAAAATCCTTGATTGTGGATCTGTTTCGAGAGTATTCACGACCATTGGACCAAATTAAGTGACAGATGGGATAAACAGGGAGAAAAGTTTGAGATTTTAAACCCCCAAAGTCTGGAGAGCCAGAGAGCCGGAGTAAATTTCAGTCGTCAGATCATTCTAAAGTGGAAGGACAAGATAAGTTAGAAGAAGGGCACACTAATATCAATGGCTGATAATCAGGCACTCATATCTACAGTTGACAAGGAATATCGGACCCCCCCCCGGCGAACTTTTTTCCTTTAACTATGGGGGGGGTCCGAGTTGGTGGTATTTCCCATGTGGGACCCTCATACGTGTCACCTTCCCATCAACTCAGACCCCCTTCGCTCATTACCACTTATCACCTAACCCCCCCTCCAAGTAAACCACCAAAAAACTCATACATACCACCTTCGCACTCCAACATGACACTCCACTACACTGCCTACACATCTCACCCACGTCAGCAAAGACACGTGGCACAGTCAGATAATGAAAAGTGTCAAGTTGAAATCAACATTTCAGGTACGTGAAAATCATGAATTTGAGTGACACGTGGAAGACACTCGTCTAGTGCCATGTCATCAAGTTACGTCACTCCAGGAGTTTTACTTCAGGATTTTCTCCACCAGTAGATGCCTAAAGTCCCAAAGTCTTGAACGCCAAAGTCTCGAAATGGACATGAGTCGTCCGATCTGAAGATCACTTCGGGTGCATTCTCAACCATTGATCTAGTATAGTGGAAGGACAGTGTAAGTGCAAGTGTTAACCGCCAGTAAGCGGTCTCCACCGTCTATGAATTATTTAGCAGGTGACCACTCTGAAGGTGAATGAAGTAGCGATCAACCTAAAGTCCCAAAGGGTCGAAGTCACTTATGATCGTTGATCATGCAGGAGGGTACATGTCAATAGATCATTTACTCCAGGTGAAACTACTCTGGGAAAACGCGAAGGAGAAAGGTTTGAAATTGCCAAAGGCCGAAGTCCCAAAGTGAATGAGGACTGTTGATTTGAGGAGGACACGTGGCAGGAATCTGTGGACTACGGCTAAAAGAATTATGGGAGAGCGTGAAGGTTGAGAATTGAAATTTATGAAGCCTAGAGTAGCGAAGGCGATATCGACCATTGAATAAAGTAAGGGGCCGCAGAACCGTTGATCTAGTTGAAAGGCCAAATTCCTGAAGTAGAGGTTGAGCCATCGATTAAGAAGGACAGGTGTCTGCAAATCATCGACTCCAAAAGATTGGCATATGGAGGAAAGCAGGGTTTGAGATTTGAAACTCCCAAAGCCCGGATCACGAAATAGATCACAACCATTGATTTAAGAAGGTTAGATCTAATCCGTCAGTTGAGGAGAAACGTCAAGATCGTGAGATCGACGGTCCCATCGCATTGTGGGGATTGAAGGTGCATGAAATTTAAAAATTTAAAGGCGGGACGCAATTGAAACCACAGTTTTGGAGAAAGGGTACGTGGTAGCTGGAGGTGGATTATGAGGAGAAAAGTGATTGATCCCAAAACACTCTTGGACACGCTCACAATCGTTCACTTACGCAACGACGTAGCCCAAGGTCACATGCAACAGGGGGCTAATGAGAAAAGAGCTCACGCCTGCAATGACGTGGTCATGTGAGACCATCACCCAAGGTCACATCAGTGGAATATAGGGGAAGGAGCTAGCGTTGCTAGGCTCCACATCAGAGGTTACGCATTGAAAAGTCAAAAAGGCCTCTGTGTGTATAATCCAATGACATTGATCAAACATAATTTGATCGAAAGGTTGTTGTTTCATCTCGTGATTTCTTGATCAGTTGCGATTCAGTTACACTAATTGAATCATTGTTCCTGAGCAGTTGAATCATTATTCCTGGGCGTTGGAATCATGATTCCTGAGCATTTTTTAGATTCCAGACTTGAGCTTTGGATATGCGAAGTGTAACAGATGATGAGAGCAGGAATAAAAAAAAAAATTTGTGATAGAGAGAGGTTGTTGTTTCTTGGTAAAACAAGTTGAACTGCATGTGATCAAGGAGACAGTAGGAACAGAGCATGAAATATGCAGAGATGAAGAACATAAGCTGGACATAGCATAAATGGTGAAAACAACAGACTATACAAGAACTTAAGCACAAGAAGATGCGAGCAGGAACAAACTGATGCAGGCATAGCAAAGCAGTGTAGCCGAACAGTGATGAGACTGGTAAGCCATTGATAAATACTTTATCACTGTAATAAATTTCAGAAAGAAAAGATTTATATCTCAGGGTGGTGCTAGGGAGGACTGTTGTCCTCAGAGTTTCAAGTGGGTTCTTGAACACAGGGAGTTGTAGCTTCCACCTGGTTGTATCCAGAAAAACCAGGGTGGTAGGGTGGTGCAAGGGAGAACTATTGTTCTCTGTTGTACAGGTTGGTTCCTGTGTGACTAGAAGTTGGTGCTTCCATCCAGTTGGTGCTAGAACACTCAGGGAGTTGGTTCTTCTTTCTAGTGGGTGCTAGAGAAACCAGAGAGTTGGTGCTCTCAGCAAGTTGCAGCTTGTAAAATAGAGGTGGTAGCCTCACATTGAGTTGGTGCTCAAAGATAGATGATGTATAGAACATAAAAAGACTTCCTATCATTCAAAGAAGAAGAGGTTTTCTCCCTTTATGGGTTTCCTCAGGAATATGTGTTTTTGTATACTTCATGTCTATGATTGATGTTGAATACTCTATTTCTTACTTCCCTGAATTGTTGTGATCATAATTGAGTGTTCTATAATGAGTTTAAAATGGGTATAATTGTTTAATCACGGTAACAACTGATTCACCCCCCCTCTAAGTTGTCTAACTATTGGTATCAGAGCAGGTTCCTTTTGTATAAGGGTATATCCTAGAGATTAATATGACTAGCCATGAAGGAAATTCAACTAATAAGGCCCCCCTGTTCAATGGAACAAACTTTTCCTTCTGGAAAGTTAGGATGAGAACCTACATAATGGATTTAGGTGCAGATGTTTGGGATGTGGTAGAGACTAGTTATGTGAAGCCAGTTGTACTAGCTTCTAAGGATGACAAGCTAGAATTCAGCTTCAACGCTAAGGCTGTGAACGTTACTTTGAGTGGGCTTGCAGAAGAAAAATTTGTAAAAGTTATGCACTCATAATATGCCAAAGAAATGTGGGAAAAAATCATTAGAAGTTATGAAGGTAATGAGAAGGTAAAGGGTTCCAAGCTTCAAACCTATAGATTACAATTTGAACATCTAAAGATGAAAGAGAATGAAACTGTTGGGAAGTAATTTCTGAGAGTTGATGAACTAGTAAATGCAATGAAAGGACTTGGTGAAAAAATTGAGGAAGCCTCTTTAGTTCGGAAAATTTTGAGATCTCTACCAAATAGGTTCAACCCAAAGGTCTCGGTTATAGAAGAACTTAATTATCTAAAAGTTCTACCTATTGACCAACTCCTAGGAACTCTGACTGCTTATGAAATGAGGATAGGTAAAGATAAACCCCTCTAGAGAAAAATTATTTAAAGAAGATAAGAATGATGATTCTGAGCCTAATGAAATTGAAGAAAAATTTGTGAGAAGACTAAAGAAAGGATTAGGCAAGTACCAAGGCAATTTTCCCTTCAAATGTTTTAACTGTGGAAAGTGTTGATTAAGATTGGTTGTCATTGATGTCAACCCTTGAAGAAAGACCTGTAGCACAAAGGTTTGGGTAATGGACCCAATATTGTTTGATGTAAAGATGACTCATTATTGTCTTGTCATGGTTGATAAGAAGTAAATATGGATGAACTCCAAAGTGGTCCCCTTATGGCGAAATCCCTCACGGGAAGACGTTTTGTGGAGTAAGATAACCCATGCTTAATTGTGGAATAATGAGATGAAGGAAAATGAATTTTTTAGATAAATTATCCTATATAGATAGTGCTTGTCATTCCATTTTCGGTGGTATGTGGAACATCACATAATGCCTCACGGTTAGAGAGTTATGGCCATGAGAAGTTGGAGACCCCGGGTTTGGGTAATGGACCCAAGTTTGTTTGATGAATAACAGTATGAGTTATGATATATTTTCAGATAATACTATTCTATATGGATAGTATATGTCATTCCATTTCTGGTGGTATGTGGAACATCACATAACTGCTCATAGTTTGAGAGTTATGGCCCTACGAAGTTGGAGGACCCTCATATGTCATCTAGAAGCCCCAAAAGTTCAAAGTAGTCAAAGTGGTTTAAGAGATTTTAAAAGGTAAATAATAAAGTGAAGTAACAAGTTTATTATAATTCAAAGTGAATACAAAATGAATTATTTCAATAATAAATTTAATGGATAAATTAGAAGTGGGTTAACCCTAAAATAAGGAAAGTGGGGCCAAGTGACCTAGAAGATGTTTTTAAGGAAGCTACTTGGAGAGTATAAATAAGAGGCAAGGCTCTCTCATTTTAAACACACTTGAGCATATTGAATATATATAGGTGTTTGAGGTAACCAAGGATATCTAAGCCAAAATTTTGAGGGAAGGTGAAGAAAAGAAGGCTGAAATGCAAGGAAGGATAAATTCTTTTGATGGTGCTTTCTAAGGTATGTTATTTACAGGTCATCTCACTATTTTCGCTATAACTTTTTTTCTATAATGATTCATACAGTGAAATTTCTATGAAATTGAGAAAACATATCCAAGTATATGTGGTAAAACATTCAGATTGTGTTTCATTGTATTTTTGGAGTTACACTCCATGGAAAATAGGGTTTGTGGCTAGTCCTGAAACTAGTCAAAAATAGGTGTTTCGGGTAAAAACGTCATAACTTCTTCATAACAAATCCAAATTCCATGCAACCAGATGTGTTGTTTAGGGTAAAGTGTGTAGTATTCTTTTTAATAGTTTCATATCAATTCAACAAATATTATGGGCAGGGCACGCTCTACAATGTCGCTCTCTAGAATAAGCCAGAATTCAGCAAGGTATGCCATTTTTGCTATAACTCCTTTTCTGAGAGGTTCCAAGTAGTGAAAATTGGAGGAATTTCATAAAACACAATGAAGAACATTGTATATTAGTTTCAGATCTTTATACGTTATAGATACATATTTATGATTACTTCAAGTTAGGGTTGTTGACTAATCCAAAACTAGGCATGTGAGACTAAAGAAAAGTTTGATGAAAATGTTAGTCTCTTGTTGTTAAAGTTAAGGAAGGTTTGCAGGAATGTGATCATATACACTAGGTCTATT
>ML777280.1:743365-842254 GCA_009831015.1 Picea engelmannii | reverse complement strand
TGATGAGTTGGCACATACATGAGGTGTATAGTTGATGATGTTGGTACATATTGATGATTCATAGTTGATGAGTAGTTGACACATGATTGGTACATACTTGGTACATGGTTGTATGCACTTGTTTATGGTACAGGTTGATTACAGGTTATTTGGTACAGGTTGGTGCATGTTTGATGCACTTGTTTATGGTACAGGCCGATTATAGGTTGAGGTACAGGTTGATGCATGGTTGATGCATGGTTCAGATTTATTGGTATAGGTTTACAGTGGTATATCTCACAGTGACAGGTTGACAGTGGTTCCAGCATTCTACTTCTACTTCAGGGTGGAAGAACGAGGCAAGGACAAGTGGTTTTAGCCACCTTCCGGTTGTAGCCGAAGAACATAGGGGGTTGTAGCCTCGTTCTAGTTGTAGCCAGAGAATTGGGGAGTTGGAGCTTCCCTCAAGTTGTAGCTTGAGAAACTAGGGGGTTGGAGCCTCCTTCTAGTTGCAGCTGGAAAACAAAGGAAGTTGGTTCTTCCAATGAATGTAACTCTTCAAGACATATAAGAAAAAACATTCTATGGTCTTCTCCCGATTTGGGTTTCCACATAAAACACTGGTGTACTATGTATGTGTATGTTTGTTCATTTGTTCATTGCTTATTTACTCTGCAGTTATTGGATGATAATGCTTCATTGATATAACACTTGGATTATATGGTTAAAAAGGATCAAATTGCTCTGTTATTGATTCACCCCCCCTCTCAGTAATCCAACAGAAAGATAGGTCACTTTGCATATAATTGTCCACACAATAAGAAGGAACAGAATGTTGAAGGTGAAGAGAAGTACAAATCTAAGATATTTGGTAAAAAGAAAAGTTTATGTGTAAACAATGATGACTCTTCAAGAGACACAAATAGTGATTCTGCTTGTGAAGATAAGGTTAATGAATTTATGCTTATGGCCAAAGAGAATTATGATAATAAAATCACAAGAAGTGATGTTAATGATGAAGAAGTTGTGGTTGACTTGGAAGGAGAACTGATCAGTGCCCTAGAAGAAATTGCTAGACTTAGATTTAAGAAGAAAAAGAAAAAATAATTGCTAATACAATTCGAGAAAGACAGTAAAAAACCTAATGAAGACTTTTCCCTGCTAAAAGTGGAATTAGAAGAGGAAAAGAAAATAGAGGACATTCTAAAAAAATGATTATCAGAGAAGAAGACAAGATGTGAAGCCTTGGAAGAAGAGGTAGTAAAAACCAGAAAAGAGATGGAGAAGTTTAAAGCATTGTGTCTCCAAAATCTTCCAAGCATTAAAGCCTCAGTAGAACTAAATGACATTTTGAGCAAACATAGATATCCTTTGTTGAAGACTGGTTTAGGTTGTGTAAGTGGTTCAAGCAACAAACAACCTGAAAGCAAAGAGCTAGTAAAGATGATCAAGTTCCAAGTCAGCAAACAATCAGACCATGTGAGTACTTTGCCACCAAAAGATAATAAAGACAAGATGATCCCTAATAAAAAAAAAAGATATCATAAGATGGAACAACAAATTCCAAGAAGAAGGCCATCCTTCAGGTACCAAAATTTCTTCCATGGTTACTATTTTTAATACTCTAATTTTGGTCATAATATTGCAAACTGTCAAATTAAGTTTAGAGACATCCAACTGAGGAGATCAAGAAATAAACAATCTTTGCAACATAGAAATAAATAGCCATTGAGTAGACAAAGTTGCACCAATCACTTTGACCTATTGAAAAATGAGCTCAAATGCTATAACTGTCATAACTTCGGCCACAAAGCTGCAAAGTTCCATCTGAAGAATTACAAAGAAGATCCAAGGATAAACCCTTATCTAGAAATGCCAACACATGGAAAAAGAAAGATAGTGAAAAATGTGGTCTAGTACTTTCAACTCAAAAACAAAAAGACCCTTGGTATATAGACAGTGGATGTTCCAAGAACATGACTAGAGACAAGGATAAGTTTTTGTCTATAAGTAAAAGAAAAACATAAAATGTGACCTTTGGAAATGATGAACCAGGTAAAATCAAGGGTAAAGGGATGGTGAGTTTGAGTAATGGTAAAGGAAAATCCCAAGATGTTCTGACTATAGATGGGCTGAAACATAATTTTCTTAGTGTAATTCAAATGTGTGATAGAGGATGTGAAGTGGTGTTCACTTCCAAATATTGTAAGATAAAGTCTGTAAAATCAGGGCAAGTGGTGGTTAAAGGCATAAGGACAGATAATAATGTATATGTGTTGAAAGAAGATAGAGAAGAGTGTCATCTAAGAAAACATGATGAAAGATGGTTATGGCATAGGGGACTTGGACATCTAAACTTTGACCACTTAATCAAGCTCAAAAATCTTGAGGCAGTAAAAGATCTTCCAAGAATATCAAAGCCACAAGATTTTTTTGTGTAAACCCTGCCAAGTAGGAAAGCTAACTAGGACACAATTTAAATCCAAGAGCTCTACTTCAACAGAGAAACCACTCCAATTAGTTCATATGGATTAATGTGGACCATCAATACAGGAAGGCACAGGGAAGGAAAAATACTTCATGTTGATCATTCATGATTACTCCAGACTCACTTGGGTTGCTTTTCTCAAAGAAAAAGATGAAGCATTTGAGAAATTTAAAATATTTAAGACTTTAACTGAGAATCAAATAGGCAATAGGTTAATTGCAGTAAGATCAGACATAGGAGGAGAATTTATGTCAAGTGATTTCAAGGAATTATGTGATAAACATGGGATCAAGAGAGAATACACAATCCCAGGAACTCCACAGCAAAATGGAGTAGTTGAGAGGAAAAATAGAACAGTTCAGCAAATGGCCAGGTCAATGATGAATGAGAAGAACATTGGTCAAACATATTGGGTAGAAGAAATACAAACAACAGTCCATATTCTTAACAAATCCCACCTCAGACCACACAGTGACAAGACACCTTATGAATTGTGGTATGGAAGACTTGCTTCAATCAAACACTTCAAAGTATTTGGGAGTAAGTGCTACATAAAGAATAATAATGAAAACCTTGGCAAGTATCATGACAGGGTTGATGAAGGCATCTTCTTAGGATATGCTACCAATAGTAAAGAATATTTATGCTTTAATAAAAGATTGTATAAATTAGTGATTGAATTGATTTAAAGGTTGGTGAAGGAGTCCTAGTAATAGAGGTGAGAAATATTGAGTCTATTACAGAGGACACAGCTGAAGTTGAAGATGAACAGGTCCAATAATCAGAAAAAGAAGAATCTGAGTCAGATGAAGATACAAATACTTAGGTAGACTCAAATCAATAGACAACATCAAATCCTTCCTACAGAATTACTCAAAAGAATCATCTTGCAAGTCAGATAATTGGTGAGAAAGACAAAGGTGTACAAACCAAGAGAAGGATAATCAAAGACAACGAGCAATCACATATAGCCTTCATATCCATGGTGGAACCCAAGAAATTTAATGAAGCCAGTAAATATGTAAATTGGTTAAAGTCAATGAATGAGGAACTATATCAGATTGAGAAGAACAATACTTGGGAGCTTGTTCCTAGACCTGCAGATAAGAATGTAATTGGCTCCAAATGGGTGTTTAAGAATAAAATGAATGAACAAGGACAAATTGTTAAGAAAAAATTTAGATTGGTCTGTAAGGGGTATGCACAAGTTGAAGGACAAGATTTTGATGAAACCTTTGCACCAGTGGCAAGGTTGGAAGCCATCATAATATTTCTTTCCTATGCATGTCATATGAACTTTAAAGTATATCAGATGGATGTTAAGTCATCATTTCTTAATGGAGATCTAGAAGAAGAAGTATATGTGGAGCAACCTAAAGGATTTTCACTAACATATAATGTTAACTATGTCTGTAAGTTGAAAAAGGCATTATATGGACTGAAACAGGCACCATGAGCCTGGTATTATAGACTAGACAAACTTCTACAGGACAAAGGGTTCAAGAAGGATATTGTTGAAAATAATCTGTAAATTAAGTATGAAGGTGATGATTTATTAGTTTTTTTGGTTTATGTAGATGACATTATTTTTGGATGCACTAATGACCCTTCAGTTTAGTGGTTTGCTAATTTAATGCAGACTGAGTTTGAGATTTCCTTGATATGAGAACTGTCATATTTTCTTGGTTTACAAATCAATTAGAGTTATGCAGGGATATTTATCTCTCAAGAAAATTATTTGAAAGAGATGTTGAAGAAGTTTCAGATGGAATATTTATCTCATGTTAGTACACCTATGGTGGTTGGTTGCAAGCTCAATATAGATGATATTTCACCTGATGTTGATCAAAGAACATATCAATCAATGATAGGTAGTCTTATGTACATCACATCATCTCATCCTGATATAATGCAAGTTGTTGGAATGGTAGGTCGTTTTCATTCTGCTCCTAAACAAAGTCATTTAGCAGTTGTCAAAGGGATATTCAAATATTTGAAGGGTACAATGACTTATGGTCTCTTGTATCCCAAAAATCAGAATTTTCAATTTACTGCATATTCATATGTTGATTGGGCAAATTGTTTGGATGAGAGAAAGAGCACCAATGGAGGTGCATTCTTCTTAGGTGATTCAATAGTAGCATGTCTTAGTAAGAAGCAAGGATCTATTTCATTATCAACTACAGAGGCAGAGTACATTGTTGATGCTACTAGTTGCACTCAGATCTTATGGATGATACAAACTCTTGCAGATTTGAAGGTAACTTATACTGATCCCATTCCACTTCATTGTGATAACACCAGTTCCATTATTGTCTCAAAGAATCCTATTCTCCATTCAAAGACGAAGCATATACCAATAAAGTATCATTTTCTCAAAGAGCAGGTTACAAACAAAGTTGTTCAGCTAAATTATATTCCTTCCACGGAACAAATTGCAGACATGTTTTCTAAACCCCTAGCCAAGACACCATTCGAATATCTCTGTTAGAAGCTAGGTTTCATCCCTTCTCTCACCTAAGAGATTCCATCATGTCAGGCGGATTATGTGTTGGTTGAATATCTAATACCTTCGAAAAAGTACTGCAACAGCTCAGGGGGGGCATGTTTTCTTTGACATTGATGTCAAAGGGGGAGAAAAGGTGTGGTTTGGATCCTACAGTCGAAGGTCTAAGAATAATAGTGTAGCCTTTCAGGGTTTCCATCAATGCCAAAGGGGGATATTGTTGGCATGTTTTATAGGAAGTGTGTGCTTGTCATTGATGGAAATAACAACAACGATGATGGCAAATGGGAAAAGCATAAGCTCAGGAGGAGAAGCAAATAGTATGCAGAGATCAAAGCTCAGAAGGGAAATCATAGTACATAAACATGATTCGAATCAAAATCCTTGATCATGGATCTGCTTCGAGAGTCTTCACGACCGTCAAATCAAATTAAGTGACGGATAGGATAAATGGGGAGCAAAGTTTGAGATTTGAAATCCCCGAAGTCCAGAGAGCCGGAGTAAATTCCAGTCATTGAATCATTCTAAAGTGGAAGGACATGATAATTTCGAAGACAGGTGCGCTAATCTCAGCGGATGATAAGCGAACACTCTGATCTATGGTCGACATGGCATATCGGACCCCCCCCCCAGGCCATTCTTCCTTTAACCATGGGGGGGGGGGTTCAAGTTGGTGGTATTTCCCATGTGGGACCCTCATACGCGTCACCTTCCTATCAAATCGGACCCCCCTCACTCATTACCACTTACCGCCTAACCCCCCCTCTGAGTAAACCACCAAAAAACTCATACATACCACCTTCGTGCTTCGACATGACACTCCACTACACGTCTCACCCACATCAGCAAAGACACATGGCACAGTCAGATAATGACGAGTGTCAAGATGAAATCGACATTTCAGGTACATGCAAATCATGAATGTGAGTGACATGTGGCAGACACTCGTCTCATGCCACATCATCAAGTGACGTAATCAAGCTATGTCACTTCGGGAGTTTTACTTCAGGAGTTTCACCACCAACGGATGCCTAAAGTCTCGAAGTTCCAAAATGGACATGAATCGTATGATCTAAAGATCACTTCAGGTGCATTCTCAACCATTGATCTAGTACAGTGGAAGGACAGTGTAAGTGGAAGTGTTAACCGACAACAAGAGGTATCCACCATCTATGACTTATTTAGTAGGTGACCACTCTGAAGGAGAATGAAGCAGTGATCAACCTAAAGTCTCGAAGGGTCGAATTCACTTATGATCATTGATTGTGCAGGAGGGTACGTGTCAATAGATCGTTGACTCCAGGCGAAACTAAAGTTGTGATAATCATTGAGTGTTATGTAATGAGTTTAAAATGGGTATAATTGTTTAAGCATAGTAACAATTGATTCAACCCCCCCCCCCTCTCAGTTGTCTAACAATAAATTCATTTAAACTTTGGAAAGAAAGAACAACCCGTGAGAAAATATAAGAGCCAACATCAAGATTTTATTCTGAACAGAGCTATGTTTCATGAATGGAGAGGTAAGAGCCATCGTACCTGTGTGAAAAATGCCATGAAAAAAATAAGCGCAAATCTTCTTTCCAAGGCTGAGAAAAATAGAGGAAGCACCAGCCAAAACAACCAACCCAAATTCGAACTAAGTGAGGGTGGCAACCTCGAGGTAGAGTTAGAGCGATGTGCAATAATTTCACATAGTTTCTTACATTAACTCCATCAACCATAGCTAAGTATGTTCTCACCAATGCATAGTCCACTATGTGTTCCATCAAAACAAAACAAATCACATTTTCCACCTTCCAATAACTCATGTGCATAGTTTAACACTTAGCATCAAATACATCCAATGTCCCACATTCCTCGCTAGGGGGAAATTACCACCCTATACAACTTAATCAATGTCCATGATAATAACAAGAATTCATAAGTGCCATATGCTATAACCATATACAACCCATGTTTGGAGTTCAAATCAACCATTCAAAATATATATGAAGCATAATAAACCAATATTCTTATTGGAACAACACCTTTTCCCTTTCTTCTTTAAATTAAATTGCCAATAAATCTATCATTTTCCCATTTCACTTGAAAAGCGGTTTCAAATTTTTTAAAACTGTAGAGTCATTTTTGCAAAATAGACATAAGAGCATAAGAAGACGAGGCCTCCTTCATCATTATTAACACACGGGGTCCCACCTATTTAGTATATTATATTAAATATATATAGGTAATAAGGCATTGCAACCAATTTTCATGCAGGGATTCCACGTTGAGCTTTTGGGTGTCATCAATGGGTATTGCCATAATCAATTCATCTTTGTAAACCAATTTTTTATCAAATGCACCTTCATGGTCAATTGGACATTTTTATTTGTTTTGGATGAGTATATTTTCATTCCTCTCTGGAATAATTTCAACCTATGTTGAATGAGCTCTCCAATCATACAAATATCATCATTAAGAATGCACCATGTCTAACAAGCTCTGCTTACAAAACACTTTGTGAAATGACTCAACCAACATTACTTATTCTAGATTATTATTATAATTTAAAAGAATTAGAGATATACTTCGAGATTATATGACATGAGACTATTGAGGTATTTAATATTCAAACTATTAAGTTCCACGTGGAAGAAACAAACTTAGATTGGTCAAGTATACAAACTCACCTCTATTTCTCATCACCCAACACTCCTTTACTTTCTGGTAAGCAAACAATAAAAATGGTCAATATCCATAAGTTTTTAGTAGTACTTGTTTTTCTCCAACAAGCCAAAGAAGAAAACATAGGGAATATCCTTCCTTCAAATATTTAGGATAGCATAGATTCCTATTCAGATTTTTTTGAAGAACCCACAAGTCTACCTGTTCCCCACACAATACAACATAAGATCTGTATAATTCCAAGTTCTTCACTTCCCAATTGTTTTTCATATTGCATAGCAATTTATAGATCAAGAATCAATCAATAAAGCTTCTTTAGGATGGTAAGGCTAGTCCCAGAAATTCTACTTGCGGTACTCTAGTTATCCTTGTATCCAAAAAGGAACAATAAGAATGGATATTATGCACATATTAAAAATAATTGAACAAGATCAATGTGAAATATTGGTACCCGCAACCCAAGATTGATGATCTCATAAATTATTTTAAAGGAGTCAAATATCTTAGCAAGATTGACCTAACTTTTATTTATCAATGAGTACATATGAACCCTTCTAATTATTAGGAAAAACTCTCAAAACCAAATATGGAATCTATGTCAACAATGGATTTTCAATTTAATGATAATAAGCTATTGTTATTGCCCACACCAATGTTTAAATCTCTCTATTGGCATGCTTGTGTTCATGTGCACTTTTGCTTACAAAAATGGGCGGGTCTAGGTGCAAGTCCTAGGAAAATTTGAAAAATAGATTACCCCAACTCATGGCAGCCTCCTAGGAAAAGGGTGGTTTCCATAGCATGGTATGGAGTTTTTATATTCCTTAGAAAAAAAAAAATAGTTTAGTAGTTGGTTTCTTGTGTTGACTAAAAGCATTTAGTGAGAAACATTGGTGGTTAGTCATGACTTTTGGTATTGCTAATGTTTAAACTACATTGAATATGAATTATCAAAGGCATATTTCACCCACATTTGGGTAATATATAGTGTTATATTTGGATGGAATATTGGTTTATAGAAATAGTTGGGAAGAAATAAAAATACTATGTAATAGAAGACTAACTCCAAATTACCTAAGCATAGACATGGTGCATTGAAGAAAAATAATGTCCTTTCTAAATTTATTTCAAGAATAGAGTACATGTCAAGGATGATTATTGGGGACTACATCTATAGAAGTGTCATAAGTCAACAATGATGAAGCAAGGATAGAAAGAGATTTCAATACCAAACTTTTTGATAAAAGGCATTTTCTTGATGACAATCATGCATCCTAGTCATGTAAAGCACAATTTGAGTGGAAAATCAATCCTTGGGTGTGATTTCCCCCTATTGATTAATGATTGGATCATGGGATTCTAGAGAATTGTTGGATTAGTTATTGGACTTCAATTGTGTTCTTGGACATCATGGGATTCTTGAGAATTGTTCGATTACATGTACTTGTTATTATGTTTTAATTGTGTACTACTTGTTATGTTGACTAAATTATGAAGTTTTTATATGCATTATGGGATCTTGGCATGCCCTACTTATCTTATGGACTTGTAGGATTTTATAATTTATTTAATTTTCATCTAGTTTACCTTGCTATATTGTTATAGTATTAAAGAAAAAAATTGTTATTTAAGCAACACCTAGATGCATGTCCCCACATCTAGTATTGCAAGGGCATGCAATAATGTCGATAAATAAGTACTTGATTAATATCAAGAGATTCAATATCACTTATTTCTTGTACGAAATCATTATTTAAATACAGAATCATTATTTAAATATGAAATCTCATCTACAACCTTCTTTGTTTCACAACCTAAATAATCAGCCTAATTAGCATGATGTTGGTTTTGAACGACACAGATGATGAATATAAAGAGCATGCTCATGATGATGGGTATGTTGGGAGTTCCATGCATCGCATTAATCTGAGAAAGTTCAAACAAAACGAGGATGATATCAGATATATAGATTGGGTGTATGAGTGATATTTGATTCTAGAAACCATCCCATATCATTGAGGCATGTGAATAGTCTACCCATTTCAAAATTTAGTGTATACAAAAATAGTTTGAAAACATTTCAACGTTGGCTTCATTCACAAGTCATTGTTGCCCATCATGTTTATCCTTAGTACAATGTCTTTTAGTTTTTTCCTTTAAAATTCCTCCGAGATGCATGTCCCCGCATCTAGGACTGCAAGGGCATGAAATAACGTCAATACATAAGTACTTGATTAATCACACAAGCTTCAGTATCAATTATTTCTTGTCTTTCTTTTTTCTCTCATCTAAGTACTTTTTTGATCCAAAAAGAATATTAGTACGAAATCATTATTTAAATATGAAATCTCATCTACCACCTTCTTCTTTCCATGGCCAAAATCATGGGCCTAATTGGAATAATGTTGGTTTTGAATGACACAGATGATGAATATGAAGAGAATGACCATGAAGATGGGTATATTGGGAGTTCCATGCATCACATTAATCTGAGAAAATTCAAACGAAACAAGGACGAGATAAGATATACAGAGTGGGTGTGTGAGTGATATTTGAGTCTAGAAACCCTCCCATATAGTCAAGATATGTGAATAGTCTATTCATGTCAAATTTCAATGCATACAAAAATAGTTTGAAAAAATTTCAACATTGGCCCCATTCACAGGTCATTGTTTTCAATCATGTTTAGCCCTAGTACAATGTCTTTTAGTTGTTTCCTTTAAAATTTGTTCGAGACACATGTCCCTTCATCTAGGACTGCAAGGCCATGCAATAACGTCGATAAACTGGTACTTGATTAATCGCACAAGATTCGATATCAACTATTTCTTGTCTTCATTTTTTTTCTCTCAACTAAGTACTTTTTTTCTACATAAAGAATATTAGTAAGAAATCATTATTAAATATGAAATCTCATCTACCACCTTCTACTTTACATGGCCAAAATCATGGGCCTAATTGGCATGATATTGGTTTTGAATGACATATACGATGAATATAAAGAGCACGATGATGACAATGGGTATGTTGGGAGTTCCATGCATCAGATTAATTCAAGAAAGTTCAAATGATACAAGGACGAGATCGGATATATAGAGTGGGTGTGTGAGTGATATTTGAGTCTAGAAACCCTCCCATATCGTCCAGGCATGCGAAAAATATATTCATGTCAAATTTCAGTGCATACAGAAACAATTTGAAAAAATTTCAACATTGGCCCCATTCACAGGTCATTGTTGCCCATGTCTAGCCCTAGTACAACGTATTTTAGTCGTTTCCTTTAAAATTCATTCGAGACGCACATCCCTACCTCATTGTTGCAATACTATGACAACAATGATGGCATTTACGATGATGGTATAAAAATGAATTAACTTCCCTTGGTTTCGAGAATAATTTATTCTCTACTGAAAAAAGGCCAACTACGTGAAGGTGGAAGCTCATATGGCCCCTCCCATCCCCCTCACATCACTCTCAATTCCCCAATACCCAATCTATAAAATAGAAAAAAAATGAAAGAAAAATAGTAATCATGCATATAAACTACCAAAATAAAAATTAATTAAGGTAAATGAAATTATGAGTTTGTAAATGATAATTTAAGTTTAAAGCACGTACACTATGGCCACTATTTTCAGGTTTGACATAATAAACAACATGTAACATATGATATAAAAAAATGGCATAAAACTTAAAAACATGTAATTAACCCACATAAGTAAATTATTTAAAGAGAATGTTTCATACAAATTAAAATATATAGTTACATACCTTATCCAACTCAACATATGTATCATCCTTCTTTTGTATCTTCTTCTTCATCCAAATCGACATTTGTATCATCATCCAGTTCAAAAATGGTGTTGAAAGGATTGATGATATCATTATCATCATCAATGTCATTTTCAAGCATATCTTCATCGACATCATCGTCAAGAAATGCATTGTCTCCTACGCATGGTTCATGTTCTTCGTCTTCTATGTATGTTGACCAATCTTCCTTCTCTGTCTTTGGCGCATCATCTTCTTCTTCAATATCATATTCTTCCTCTATAGTATACTTTACTATCCTTCCTCTTGGATCATATCTAACAACAAATGGCCAATCCCTCTCACCTGGAACCTTTGAGTAAAAGACTTGTTCACATTGGCTTGGAAAAAAATAGTGATCATGTCCTCTTTCAAACATCGTTGTTTTAATCATCGGAAATTTGTTGGCATGTTGAATAACAATTATTTCCTCATCATGTTCATGCACTCATAACCTATACCATTTGACGTCAAACATAACTATTTTGAAGGAATTAAAGTCACACTCAAGTATATCATCCAAATACCCATAATATCTATTTTCATATTCTCAGGGATGTTTGTCACTCCTAGAGGAAACATTAGTGACCTGGAATATTGCAGTTATCCCACTATCATAAGTTTTCCTGGTTTCATCCAATTGTTTGATGTGAAATTTACGACCGTTTCACCACATAGCCTTGTGGTGTTTCAACTACAATATCCCAGACATGTAAAATATGCATTGTTCATTAATAAACATATTTATATAACTTGGAAAGTATCTTTAAAAAAAAAAAAACACCTTCAGTCACATCAATATATATAAATTAATTGAATAAAATGGGTGAATTTTATGGCATTTCCATCTTTCAAACCATATGCTAAATCAATTTCCCTCTGTGTAACATTGGCATCTCCATTACGATGAGCTTCTCTAACCAATTCAGACAATTGTTGGCATGATATCCTACTGCCATGATGTTGTTTACATCTTTTAATCCATACCTTCATCCATTCAATATTGTTTCCAATGTATAAATGCAGGACATCCCAATCTTGAGCAACTGAATCAAACAAATCATAATTCACCAATATTAAAAATTAGTTAAAACAATGGTAAATATTAATAATTGATGAAAGAATAAATAATAAATGAGTATGATCTTATATCACACAAAAAATGAAAATGTGTATGCATTATAAATCTCCACAATTTAATTACCTCTCACTTGCTTCATTCTACCTTTCCCCAACAGGTGCTCCCCTTCAAAAAATTTGATGGAGTTCACATCCCAAATGCGATCCACTGCATGCATAGTTGGCGTTGTTAATTTAAGAATATATTGACTAATATACACCATGGATTGATATACCATATATCCCTCCACCATAGAATCCCTAGGACATGTTATTTTTCTAACTAAAGCCTTCAATGATTTCAAGTGCCTCTCCACCATCCACATTGACCTTGTGTGTACATGTCCACACATTTCAATCTCCTCAACTTGGTTTATGAGGTAATGTTCTTGTGCATTGAAAAATGTTGGAGGTAGATAATTTTTTCATTTCACACATTAGTTGAAGAATTTCTCTCTTCCAATACTTTATATCATCTTGATGGATTTGTTTCAATGACAACCATCTAAAGATTATGACGAAAGAAAATAACATGTTTCAACAAAAAATAATATATTTTACATTACAAGTAAAACATGTCATTAAGTACAACAAAAAATTGAAAAAACATTTTACATATAAATCACAACTACTTACCTCATGTATTTTCCAAGATCATATATAACTTGTATGACGTTCTTGTCAAAGTCGTTTGGGAGAGATATAGGTAGAACATACTATAACAATAAAAATGAATCGTTGTTTGTTTCCAAAGTAGACAAAAAAACTAAAAATCTTAAAAAATGTATACGACCGATATATAAATATGTATACCAAAATTATTACCTTAGTGAAGGTATGCCAATAATGTGTTTTTACCCCCATCAAATTCACCTTTCTTCGTTAAAATATTATATATGTTTGAAGAAAATCTTGTGGGAAATTTAATTCTTTGAATGACCTCTTTTACACCATTGCTTTGTTGCTTTGTTAATAACCATGGAAGGTTATTTCAATCTCCATTGCTTTGTTTCTCTGTTAATAACCATGGAAGGTTATTTCAGTGTCCATCGCTATTTGATCAGATCACACTTTGAATTACATGATTGGATTCATGAATGCCAATACAATTTTTGACAATTTTTTATTTATCCATCCTACTATCTATAATTCACCATAATGTTTTTGTCACATTCTTCCCGATATGTATTGTATAAAAAAAATGAGTTATTTTATCTCCTCATACTAGGGCATCCTCATGAATTGAGTGGGATAACATTCCATTCCTCGTGGAATCCCATTATTAATACCTTTACGATGGTGGCCTTAAGATGAAGCATAAAATAAATCACAACAATAATTATCAAATATAGTAAAATAAATTCAATAATTAGAATAAAAATTCAAAACAATATTACACATACGATACATAAATAAATTGTGTACCTTGACTATTTATGTTATATTCCAACCTCCATCGATGAGGTGTCATTCTTCGTGGTTTTAATCCAGTCTCTTCGTTCCAATTGAAAATATGTTTTTCAGTAGTACGACACCTATGGTTCTTGGGGAGGAAGTGCATATTCTCATCAAACACCATCTTTCCTAAACTTTTTGAATGATGATACTTCATCTTAGGACCACAAAATAGACATGAAAACTTACCCTTCATTTGAAGGCCTACACCAAATGGATTAATGTTGATTATACGATGGGATTATTTAAAAAACATGCATGTTATATTTAAATAATTATACAGTATTAAAGTGCAACAAAGCGTTACATACCACAAAAATGTGTTAGTCCCGGGGCATCATGAATTTTCCATACAAGTATTCCACAGAATTGAAATTTCTTCTCTCTGATTGGCTTACATATGTCATACATAGTGATGTCGGCCCATAACTTTGGTAGCTCATCGATAAGAGGCTCAATATAAAAAAAATTCATATCTTTAACTTGGTACTTACCTAATTGTTTGAAATTACACATAATTAATAGCATGATATGTATATTATATAAATAAATAAAATTTATTCTGCAAAAAAAGAAACAAGTGTAAATGTTACATTCGAAAAATTAATGTAAACAAATACCTAGAGCAATCATTGTCAACATTATGTGCTCCCTCTTTATTGACATCCAAGGAGAAACATTATTTTTCATAACAAAAATAGTCCACACTGAGTAAATAGACCTAATCTCTCCAGATGGATTAACACCATCACCTTCCAATGAAAGACTAACATTACAAGGTTCATCTTTAAATTATGCCCATTTTTCCTCAATTTCCCTAAATGAATAACCATTTGTAATTCAAAGAAAACCATCTCCACTTATGTTCCATGCATGGTAATCCATAAATTGTGCTATGTTTTTGCACCTAAACAATCGATGCAAATGTGGAATTATGGAAATATGACGAAGTACCTTTCAAGGCACCCTTTTTGTTACTTGATCGATTCGATATCTACTGATATGACATTGTGGACATTCTTTTTTCGACGCATGATGTCCATAATATATAATATGATCATTAGGACATGCATCTATAGTTTGATACTCCATTCCAATGTATTTCATAATGGCATGTAAATCTCAATATGTGTGAGGTAAAATATTTAACGATGGTAACATAAATTGACCTAACAATCTACAACATAAAAAATAACTAGTTAATATAAGCAATATTAATCATAAATATTGCATTCTTGTTTTACACATTAATTAACATTAAAAAAAAAAGAGAAAAAAATCAACCTTTATGTATATGTGATTAAACATATTACATACCTTAGGATATGTGTCATACAAGTGTTCAACAAATGATTTATAATGTTTAAGTGCACCAACAACAATGTAGCAGAGAGAAGATTTGCTCTCAAGCCTTTATAAAGTCGTTTATTTGTATTTTCTATTAGAGGTTCATCATAAATACCATCACTTTCCCCATTCTCATATGATTGAGTGAACAAGTCTTGTATCATTTGATTTTTCCCATCATCTTTAGCTATGTTATTATTTTCATCTGATTCCATGGGATCATTAACTTCATCTTCATCATTCACTTCATGTTCCTCAGCTTGTACAACATCATTTCTACTAATACTTGGTGCATTTTTCATAAAGTTAGGGGGAAATTATAACTTTATAATTACAAACAATCATGCAAAATTAGTGTGTATAAAAAATATTAAAATGATATAGCATTTTATAAATACAATCAATATAAAGACAAATAATGAATATATAGCTAATTACCATGGGACAATATTCATTTGATCTCTCGTCAATGTTTCCATATCTCCTACAATGTCTTTTAGTTGTTCCTATTAAAATTCTTATGGGACGTGTAGTACAACATCTTTTGCAAGGGAAATGACATTTACCGTCACCCTTTTCACCCTCTTTACTTTTTTTCCCAGCTCTAATATTTTATGACATTCTTCCCCACAAAAAAACATTGATGATTATCTTATAAAATTGAGTGGTGTAATAGAATATCTATTATATTTTTCTAATGAAATTGACATATGAAAATAAATGTGTTTTCCATTTAACAATATGTTAGCCTATGGCTTACCTTACCAATCAATAAGTCTAATTGTCACCTATATTTGTATTATTCATTTAGGATATTAGTAATATATCCTCAAGTGATGACTATTGAGTTAGTTAATATTGGCTAGCCTAGTCATCATGCATGATTTTAGGATCTAGAGAAAATCCCTCTATGAGGTGGCATCACCCATTGTACTATACATATGTAACATTGGTGTGAATACATGAGAGTTGGCTAGTGAGCCTTTTCTGCCATCTTGTTGTTCATGTCTATATTTTATCAATTGGTATTAGAGCTCTTGTGATCTTAAGGGTCTGGTAGCACCATGGTAGTTTTCCATGAAAGATGAAGTGTTGTGCCTCTGTCATGGTAGTGTTCCATGGGAGAGGAGATATCTGGATACAATGAGATTTTTCATTGGTTAATGATGAGAAATTTTTATTGAAGCAATAGGAGTCAGCGAATGTTGAGGTGCAGTTGATGGTGCCAAGTAAAAGAAGAGACAAAATACTATGAAATCTAATTAATATCATTTTTATTTGAATTTGCCTCTGAATAATTTGATAATTTTCTGGTGGCACTTTTATGAAGTTTGGAAAATCTCTTTAATTTCACCATGGGTGCAAAGTATTTGGCAGCTTAGTGGTCAATTTTTATTTTTGTGAGCATATCTACTATAAATCTTGAATGCATGTAATCCTTTGGCTGAGCCTCATGTAAGATCTGAGAAAGATCTAAGTCTTGTGCATGTTGTGTCTTAACATGGAAAATCTATAAAATTTCTCTTGGCCTAAATATGCATATACCAATGATCAATCCCCTACAAGAATGGTATTTGATGTAGTCAAACCAACATCCCTGCGTTGACTAAATCAGAAATGTTTGTGCATTAATTTGATTCTATGATCTATGCAAAGTGGTCTATGAATCTGCCCATGAAAACAAGTAACCAAAATATCTCAGAAGGGTTTTGTTTTCCCTTCATTGTTCGTGCCATTATCATATCACACCTCATATCAGAAATATTTAGTATCTGTGTCATTCTATTGAGCATATATCCATTTACTTTGGACAACTGTTACACGAATTTTCTTCTAGACGACAATTTTGGCACCATGCACTGTTTTGAGTAGACCAAGGCCTGGATGAAAAGAATATCCATGCTATCCACGCAATTTGGTCATTAGAAAACAAAATGCATACATAAAAAATTATGTAATCGATCCCATCCATATCTACCTCAAGTGACCTGCCAGGGTTTTGTTCAAGCTTCACTCCAATGATCGATTGAACAAACTATTCAAGGTGACAGGCTTCTAGAAAAAATCAGATCTGTAGTTTTCCCAGCAAAATCATATCTACAATTCACCAACGGGGATATTTGCCTCCATAAGTGAATCAGATATGAAAAATTGCATGCAGATATCTTCAGCAATCTGCCCACAAATTAGCAAGCTGAAAAATTGTGATGAAATCACACACCTTCAACACAATTTGCTTAATGAACAACCCTGGTACATCGCAGGTCCTCTCCATGATCTATCTCCTATAATTATCAATTCAATTTGTGAATTCGATCCATGAGACTCTGCAAGTGACCTAGTGACTATCATTTTCCTCTAATGTGTTTCCATGCACTTCTATAGTTGAAAGGTTGCACGAAATAACATTAATATGTAAAGACATCAGAGATCATATAATTATTTCTTGGTTTTATTTATGTTATTTTCTTATCATCCTATTGATTGATGGTAGATCTCACGTATATGAGATGTGGTAGTTTGAGTTTCTTCTGAAATTGACAACCTGGGAGACTTGTAGTCAAGAAAAAAATTGCAATCTACCTATAGCTGAATCGCCTGGTTATTTCCAAACTGAATGAAAATATGTATTATAAATTTCCATAGTTGTCGTTATTGGATTCTTGCAACATAATCACCCTTTTATCCATGAGTTTGATCGATGTTGAGGGAGAGGATAGGTATATATCAATTCCTCACTTCTATGTTCATATGTATGACTCTAGAGGATGTTTTTAGAGTTTTCACCCTACGGGAATGGAACTCACAATGCAACATGAAGACAATGAGAGATTATACTCTCCACAACTTTCCAAATGTGTTTGGGTGAGCCCTATGACAAGTTACAGGTTTAGACATTGGGAAATGTGAATACTCAATTGGCATTAGGGATACACAATCGAGAGAAGAAGCCAACTGTTTATAAGTGACCGATCTATCCATTAATACAACGATCCAAACTTCTATAATTTTTGCAACGATTGTTGATATTGATAGAAGGATTGGAGGAGACTACCAACATGTGTTGATCATAAATGTTGTAGCAGAGAGTGGCAATGTGTCTTTCAAGCGTGAAATCATCTTGAAAGTCTCCTCAACTTCTACCTGACATTGCAAGCCAGCTTTTGATGCACGATCTGGATGAAATCACAATAAATATTGCTTATATGTTACACTGACCTATTGTGATGTGGGGAAGTTTCCTCCCCCTACTGGGATTCCTAAATGCTGAAGAAATGAAGCCATATATTTTCAAATAGATGCTTTGACCAGGAAATTATTCTTTCAAAGAAGTTATGAATTTATTTGACCAGGAAATTATTCTTTCACATCCATTGTTTACTCCTCCTTCTTCTTGGTTTCCCAAAATTTCTTCAAGACATCTCTTTTGACGTCTCTCCATCTCTAGCATTCATTCAACTTCTTCCCTTTTTCTCATACACAATTTTTTCACCTCTGATGCAGACCCCCCTTCTCTCCCTCGGGGTTGCGTGACCTCTTGGTCAAGGATATTTGATTATCCAATCCGAATTGGTTCTCTAAAACCCTAATGGTCTCACTTGTGATTAAACACAATCCCTTTTCAGTCTTTTGGCACAAGTTCTATGACACCTGCAACCTCTTCCTTCACGTTGCTGAACTATCGAGTTTCAGGCACTAGCTCCTCTTCCATTATCCCTTTCATGTATGTGACCTCGGGCTATGTCCTCACGTAATCACATGATTGTGGGGTGGTCTAGAGTGGTTTTGGGCCACACCGCTTTTCTCCCCTCAATTCACTATCAACTGCCACATATCCCTTTAGCAATACGATGGTTTTAATTGTGATCCACTCTAAGAATTTTAAAACCCGATCACTTTTTGTCCCTACAATTAAGCACAATCATTGATCCTATGATCTCAGGCATTGCCTCTAGATCGATGACTGAGATTTGTCTTCTCTTTCTGCCCTAGGTCAACTATCAGTCAGCAACCCTTTCCCTCCTTTCGCACGCACTCCCAGATATCCACGATCTATCGACGTGTGCTCTCTTTCCAAATCGATGACTATGATTGATTTCGCCTTTCAGGCTTTGAGAGTTTCAATTCTCAACTCTCGCTTCCTCCACGGTACCTCCACCCAAATTCGACGATCTGTCGACGCGTTTCCGTCACATATCGACGGTTGTGGTTCACTTCGCTCTTCGGGCTTCGGGAGTTTCAACTCTCAGTCTTCACTTTCTCTTGGAGTCCTTTCACCCGAAGATGAAAATATGTCTACATGTTTCCCTCATAGATTGAAGGTTGTGGTTCACTTCGCTCTTCAGGCTTCAGGAGTTTCAACTCTCAGTGTTTGTTTTCTCCTGGAATGCTTTCACCTGAAGATGACAATTTGTTGATGCATGTTCCTCATAGATTGACGGTTATGGTTAAATTTTCTCTTCGGGCTTCAGGAGTTTCAACTCTCAGTCTTCATTTTCTCCTGGAATGCTTTCACTTGAAGATGACAATATGTCGACATGTGTTCCTCAAATATTGACGGTTTTGGTTCACTTCAGCTCTTCGGGCTTATGGAGTCTCAACTCCTAAACACTCACTTTCTCCCATAGTGATTTCGCCCGAAGACGACGGATTCCCGCCACGTGTCCTCCGCAATAGATGATTGAGATTTGCTTCAGCCTTCAGGACTTCAGGAGTTTTTCACACTCTGCGCTTGGAATCCCCCAAAGTGAAATCTCCCAAAATCTCATATATTTTGACATGTATCTCCTAGAAACCAGCAACCTAGATCTACTTCAGCCTTTGGCTCTTCGACAATTTCATTTTCTCATTATCCACAAAACTTTTGAAGTACTTTTTCTCTGAAGTTATGGATATTCTGCCACCTATCCCTCTGGATGATGGACGGTCCTTGGCCTCTTCGATACTTCATTGAATCCTCACTCCTATGTGCACAAAGAAAGTTAAAACTCATGTGCCTTTCCCAAATCCAATGATCTGGAATGATCCCACTCCCTCCTGGGTGGATCTTAGCCGGTGATTCATGAAACCCTCAGAGCTTCACTCCCTTTGAATATTTATCCCTATTATTGTCTCTCCTAAGCTTTATCTCTCAGACCCTTTGACTCCTCGGAGGGTTACTTCGACACTTATTCAAATTTCAGATATGTGCACAACTTGCAACAGATTCTTACACAAGACTTAGTTCTTGTGGGTGACTGTGCACACCTTGCATCGATCCCTTTGCACTCCTTGCAAATGGAAATTTTATACTATATCTCCTGAGCCTATGAGTCGAAACATACTCTGTCACTCCTTGCAACATATTCTCATGCAAGACTTAAGCCCTTGTAGTGACTGTGCACACCTTGTAGCAGTCTGTTTGCACTCCTTGCAAATGGAAGTTTCATGTTATCTCTTCTGAGATTCTGAGTTGAAACAGACTATTTCAACACACTCCTTATGGATTGTATGCACACCTTTCATGAACTCAATGAAGAGAAAACAATCGAAACTTATCCAAACACTTCACAGTTTCATATACTCGACAACATAATTCATTCATTCATGAAAACAAAATAACAGGGAATTGTAAACAGTAGCAACACCATGCATTGAATCAATTCTCCTCTGTTATATTCATTCAAATGTAAATGGCTACAACTATGATTAAAAAATAACTAAAAACTCAGCAACAACTAAATCTCAACAATCTCCTACTAATTTGCAGCAGCCTCATTCGGGCATACAAAACCTCTATTTATCCTAGAGGTTTCCTATGGTTCCTTCCAACTACTTGTCTACTCAAGAAAAAAACTAATTGTTACTTAATTTACATTACATTAAAGTCTAAGAGTGAAACTCCCAGATCACTTGTGATCATTCCTCTCCCAAGCGTTTAATCTTCTTCAATTTTTCAATCATTTAAAAAGAAAATTATTGTAGGAAACACCAGCAGTTAAAATTCTGAAACGATTCAAAGGCGCACTAAGGCACTAATTTGTCTCTCCACATGTGCTTGTTGACGATTATCCTCCATCATACTCCCCTGGAAAAAAATTCATGGACTCATGTCCATGAGCTCCTGCACTGACTTTCCATGCTTCTAGATATCAACTTCCTTTTCCCAACTGGGTTCTTTTATCGGGTGTCCCTTCCACTTGACCAAATATTCAAAATAGGTCTTCCTCCTGGTCTTCTTGCCAATCCTCTGATCAATGATCTTCTCCATCTATGGATTTTTTGCTACAAGTATTTTCTTTTCCCATTGAATCTTCTCTTGATCTTCCGATCTCTCTGTGCCATCGTCCCTATAAGGATACAGGTATGATATGTTGAATATGGGCGATATGCCCACATCATTTGGAAGCTCAATCTCATAGGAATTTGCATCAAACTTTCTTAAGATCTTACATGGCTCTATCTTCTTCATCTTCAACTTGTTATATGTGTTACACATCAAAATTACTCATTACGACAATGGCCTAGTGTCATCGTTATCAATATTACAAGTGTCACATTTTGGTCACAAGTGTCACAAGTGTCAGAAAAAGCATATTTCCATACTGTCTATGTCGTTCCTATAACGACATCAGAGGGACACTTGAAACACCTCAAACAACTGATTTGGAAGAAGAGGAATAGGTTAAAAAAGTTTATAAACCCTTTGCCACTGGAAAATCCACTCAAAAGACATTTTTGGAGAGGAGTGCTCCCTTATAAACTAACAGGAAGCATTGGCGCTCTATGCACCCTTTTAGGGGAGTGCTATAGTGCTCTGGTGCCCCTTTTGGGGGAGCGCTACCTTTTTTGAGCGAGTTTTGACTTGTTGAGGAAAATGAGGAAGAGATCCCTTCAATCTCTTAAGGAAATTGGATTTGAATCCTTGGTCAAGCCATGATCTTAGGGACGATCCATCACTGAAGGAGGAAAATCCTCAACTTACCCCAAAGATATCTCAAGTGGTTGGGCCTCTCCAGGCCTATATAAGGAGGCCTTCTCATGGTGAAAGGGGATGGAAAGTATTGTGAAGCATCTAACTTATTATCTCATGTGGAAGATGTCATTTGGAACATCAACATTCCATGTGTGGACTATTTAAGCAAGGGTTTGGACGAAGAGAGCTTGATGAATCTGTTGCACTCACATCTATGGTTGTAAGTATTCTTCATCGTTGTTCTCATTAATATAAAATGCTTGGTCTGTTTCTTTCAAACTTGTACTTGTTCCATATAAGTTTGTCTGTAGTTGATGGATCTATGTTTGAGCTAATCTCAGTAGAGTAGGAAGTCTTTTGTACTTTTTTTTGTCTTGCAGGACCTACCAAGGAGATCAAGATCGAAGCTCATCCTGGACCTTGCAGGGACAAACGACGTTCATAAGGTACGTACCTTCTTCCTTCTCTTTCGTTCATCAACTTGATTAGATCTAAAAGGAAGTCAGTGTCCATGTTAAGCACTTTCTATCTTAGAGTTAAGGGTCTAGCTCTCAAGAGGGAATCTACTTGCCCGTAGGGATATTTTCCTACAATAGAAATTGGCGACTCCACTGGGGATTGAATGAATTTTCTTTATGACATCGTGATCACCCTAATTGACTGAATTTTCTTGAATTTTTGAGTGTCTGAGAAATTTTTTGAGCTTTTGAAGCAGAGCGCTCCCCTTCCCTTGTTATCAGAGAACCATCGCTCCCTTTTGGTCTTAAATAGAGCATTATAATGCTCCGATGCCCCTTACACCAGAGCGCTACCCCTTTTTTGGGAAAAATCCTCTAGTTTTTCAATTTTTTGGGTTCAATTTCTACTTTTTACATTTTCTCAGAGTCTCATACTTTCAGTACATATTGGTATTGGCCTTCAATACCTTGTCTTCTAAGGATTCATCATCTTTTGTTTGGATTTTTTTATATTTATCCTTACTTTGGAATAACTCTTTGTCCTTGATGATTTAGAGTCAATTTGTCATTTTCTTCTCATTTATCTGATTGAGTAAAAACTTTGTAAGGAGATTCAAAGATCTTTTGTATCATTTCCATTTGATCTTTGAGGTCATCTTGTCTAAACCTTTCTTTCTTTTTGAGTTTTTGGTTTTCTTTCTCTTGTTTGATCGCAACAAGGGTGTCTTTTGGTTTATGTGAAGTTACTTCCAGATTGCTTAAATCTCACAACTCTTGAAGTCCAATTAGCATAGGGAGATTTACATATACTGATTATCAGTCACATATAAACATTTTAGCATTGCATTGGATTCCTTATTGAGGACTATTGCATGAGGTCATTGCATCTTGGTGTTTGAAATTGAAAGGAAAATCCTTCTCCTTCCCTTAAAATAGACATTCATTGAAAGAAAAGATTGCTTATCATTTCTTGTGCATGTTTTGGGAACTGAGTCATAATATCATCAGTCTTCATTCTCATACACCTCTGAGTAAACAATAGCCACTAAAATCAATGCTAAACTAAAATTTATTAGACTTTTTACATTTTGTTAGGAAAACCTACATTATTTTATGGTGTAGGGCTTTGGAATAGGTTGAAAGGATAACTTTCCAAAGCTATAAAACAAAATTAGTATCTTGCGGTAGGGAGAGTGAAATCCAATTGCCGTATAGGCTTTCTGGGATCCCCCTCTCACACAGGGGTTATGCACGAGGTCACACTCGGGAGAGCTATGGATATTATCCCTCCGTGGTTTGACTGATTGTAGTAGTCGGATCATATTATGTGGGTCGCTTGACGGTATACCCATAATGCTGAGTGGAAGCCTTTCAAGTTGATTTTGGGCTAGATACCCTGCCCTTATGTTCAGACTGGACTGTTGATTGTACCCACCCAGGGGCTGACTGTAATTTGGTGACCTTAGTGGCCACAATATTTAGGGTCTTACATAAGGTGAAGATGAAGGGAAGTCTCATTGTACCTGGAACAGACATTGGTCAAACTCACTCGAGATCCTTGGAGTGTAAATCCACAATTACTGTGTGGAAGCTTGCACCAAGGCGTAAGTCCATTATGCAAGTCGCCAACATAACTGATCCACCCGCTCTATCCCCACCTCTTCCTATTTTTATCTCGCGATGTTGGATTTCATCACCAACTAGTGGTTTCATTCTGGGAAGGTTTTGTTTGATTGTTTGCTTTGCATATTCATAGCGTGTGTTGGTTGTGTTACTTAGTAGACCTTAGGTCGAGTTAGTGTTAATGGAATCAAATCCTGAGAGTACAAATGGAGGAACCCCTTGTCCTGGGGAACCTTACACCTTTCCTTCTTTTGGAAACTTTGGTCCTTCGTATATTGCCACACTAAGTCTTCCAGGACTCACCATCGAATTACCAGTTTGGTTGTTCCCCACTCTGGTGATCTCGAGTCCTCCCAATGTTTCATCTGTACCTAATAATTTAGATAACAGTACACCACCCACACATCAACCTCGCGTCGACTTTTTTTCTTCTTCGCCCATTAAGTCTCATTCCATTTTTCCTTCTTCGCCTAGTGAAAGCTCTAAAGAAAGTAGTTAGGTTGATCAGAATACAAATAAATGGAACGAGAAGAAGAAGAATATCCCAAAAAGAACCAAGGCCCCAACACCATCTGATGTTGGCTCCAAGCAACCAACCACTATTAATAGTATTGGGAGTGTTGATGAGGTCAAGAAGATTAAAATGAAGAATCTGGAACCCAAATTCCCTTGCAAACTCTGTAAGGGTGACCACTTTTTGAGGGATTTCCCCAGTCTTATCAAGGTCTTATAAATGTGGTTCTCCACGTCATCGGCCTTTATCGGTCATGTCGATGATACCCCGTCAACTAGTGATGTTAAGGTTCATAAGAAGAAAAAAACTGTCAAGTTCCCTTGCACGTTATGTAAAGGTGATCATTAATCTCACCTTTGTCCTTGTATGGACAAGGCTTCTTCTCTTTTGGAAAAACTTCAACTTCCAAAAGGTTATCATAATCTTTCCCCCAACCCATTGTTAGTTGATGGACTGGTCAATCCGGTTCCATCTTTGGTCAGTTTGGTTGATCAAATGGTCAATCTAGTTTCCTTCTCGATTGAACCACAAACCCAAGTAGTTGATCCAGTTCTATCATCGATCAGCCCCACTCTTCATCAAAAGAGTGTAACCCAAGTAGTCGATCCATTTTCATCCTCGGTCGATCCCACTCTTCTGTTAGAGGGTGACACCAAAGTGGTCGATCCGGTTCCACCATCGGTTGATCCCACTCCTCCCTTGATGGGTGCTAAAGTGACTGATCCAGTCCCTTCCTTGGTCAGTCCCACCCTTCATCCAAAGAGTGCCAAAGTGGTTTCTCTGGTTACATAATCAGTCAATCCCACTCTTCCTATGAAGAGTGCCAAAGTGGTCAATCCAACTCCACCATTGGTCGATTCTACTCTCCCTCTAGAGAGTAAACCCGATATTGCCCACGTTTTTCTCATTAATATAGAATCTATCGTGCCAGGGGGCATTCCTCATTCTCTCGCAAAACCCCCTCCAAGTAATGAGGCCATCCTTTTTTATTGGGGTGTTCTAATTGGACCTCATCTTCCCTCTCACATTCCTTTCCATATTATAGTACAAGTTTGTGGTCGAGACATTCCTCAAACACTGATAGATGAAGGTGCGTCTGTTAGTATTTTGTCTTTTGTTGCTTGGCATGCTTTGGGTTGTCCTCAGCTTGCATCAGTTACACAGAATCTATTAGATTTTAACAGAAGAACCAGCCAACGATTAGGGACCCTTCCTCAATTTCCTGTAACTTTGGGAGGGAAAAATGTCTTTATTGATGTCATGGTAGTTTGAGACCCCTTGGATTTCTCTTTACTCCTTAGGCGAGATTATGTCTATGCCATGAAACCTATTGTATCCACTCTTTTCCCCATCATATATTTCCCTCACGATGGAAGAATTTTGATTATTGATCAACTTTCATTCATCGGTCCTGACTGGATTACCTCGCTAAATGGTTCTTATATGCAGACAGTATCGCCCCTACCACATGTTAATTATGTGGCGTTGTCTCCCATGACTTCAAATTCTGATGATTTAGATACAGTAGTTGACATGGTGATCTCTTCGATAGGGATTTTGGAGCCTGATCTTTTTACCCCTGTCGAGAACCTCGACATGTGTTCCTTCTAGAGAATTTTCTTCCATCCAGTGAAGATCTCTTGGAAGCCATGACCAATTTTTTTCCCTTGACATGGTGTCCTTCCATAGCATTATCCTCTTGGAAGCCATGATCAAGACGAAGCCATGAGCATAGTTTTTCCTCTCTATAGAAAGCTCGTTAAAAAATGAAAAAGAGGTTATGAGCATAGTTTTCTTCTCTGTGGCAAGCTCGTTAAAAAATGAAACAGAGGTCTTGAGCATAGTTTTACTCTCTGTAGCAAGATCGTTAAAAAATGAAACAACAATCTGGGGATCGAACTCGGAACCCTAAGCATATTTTTCCACTATGTAGCAAGCTCATTAAAAAATGAAACAAAAATCTGGGGATTGAACCCAAAACCTTGAGCATAGTTCTTTTCCTGTGTCAAGCTCATTAAAATATGAAACAATTACCTCTCCCTTCAAGTTGAGACTTTCGCCAGATCTCGTAGATGTCGAGTCGAGTCTTTTGTTAGGTCTCATTTTTGAATGTTCATTTCATCCACCTGTATCATTTTTCTCCATCTAGCATAGAAATTGTTGACAACCTCAAAGTCGGTGAACGAATTGAAGCTTGGGGGGCATGTCTCCAGCCTTTGATGATCATTCCTGAGTCAAGCCACTAGCTTTCAAATTGGGGGCAGAGTATCGAGCTTAATCTTTGTTCTTTCTCACACTTGTAAAACATGACAATGTAACCGAGAAACATTTTATCTCTTTTTCGGGATCACATGGATATATGAAAAAGGAACCCCCTGGAGTCTTCTTTAAGCTCCTTTCAGACTCTCTAAACGTGAAAATATTGTCGAGTGATCTTGCTTCTTTCCCCACTCATTAAAAGGTTTGAAAGGGCGTCTTTCGAGTGATAATTTATCTCTTTTTCGACCTCGCGAGACTAACATTACGAAAAAGGAAAACAATGGAGTCGTCTTTAAGTTCTTTTTCAGACTCTCTAAATATGAAAAACCACCAAGTTTACTTTCTATGGACTCATTAAAAAATCATACATTGAAGGGCCCATACGGGACCGAACCCTTACTTCTTCCAGTTCGTTAAACAAAGGAAAAGGGACTTACCGAAGGTGAGTTATATCAAGCATGTGTTACCCTCCTCAAGCTCGTTAAATTAAAAAGAGGTACTCATCTATCTGGATGGGGGAAAAATTGAAGGAAGGAAGCCAAGCAATTTTTGATAACATTACTAGTAACTCTTAGAGTCGCCCTTGAACATGGCACTTTGTCTTTGTGCACATATCAATCCGCTAAACCTCTGCACTGAACCAATCCTCTGAGTTTTTCTTACTCCTTTGGTTCACTTGACGAAAGTCACAATATCCATTGCATCATCGTGTTTTGGTCCATGTCATGTTTCTGTTGTTGTGCCTCAGTGTTCAAGGGAAGTATCTGCCTCGAGAGTCATCCATCACAAATATCTTGTTTCAATACCCGTGTCATTCCATGTTCAATTGATCTACCAATTGACATATCTATGTCAATTTCATGTCATTGATGGGGGATACATCAAGGCCCTCCTGCGACGAGTCTATTCCTCTCGACTTCAACACATTATCTGGGAACTAGACTTAGAAACCAATTAGTACCTTGGGACCTGCATGCCTCAATGGCAGGCCTCCTTACATCCGATAGTGGGTTTACATCATTGACCTCTGATCGGATGATTCCACGAATGTTCGACTTCAGCTCATCTATTCACATTCGTTGGAATGTACTAGGGTACCTTGGGAATCATTGACATCAATGGTGATTTCCCTCGTGCTTGTTAATGGTTTACATCATTGACCGGTAATCAAGTGTTTTCTGCCATGTTCGACATCAGGAAATCTATCCACATGGTTAGATTCGTACTACATCGGGATCAGTAAGAAGACCCTGGGTTGAGTCATCACTCTTATATGTACTTTGCCCAGGTTGCGAAGGAGTTTATTTTGAACAATGACACATATATTGTTACATAGATCCACTTTGTTTTGGTCATGTCTATGTCTTGTCATCTTGTATATCCACTGTGTATTCTTTGTGGCTATGATCATTTCAGGTCATAGGAGTATAGATCCACATTGTATCTTTGGTGGCTATATCTCTTAGTCAATATAATTATGGATCTACAGTGTATCTATGATGGCCATACCTTGAAAGTATCTATCACTCAAGCATAGGTATTCCGACCTTGGGTTTGAAGCATGTCTTAACATTTGTTCGATGGTCGTATGTAGCTTCTGTCAGGTTCTTTGAGTCCATACCCTTTCTTGAAAGTCAACAAAGAATTTCGGTTATCAGTTCCCGTGTTCTAACTTCATACTTTGGGGGGGCAGTCTATTACACATCAAAATTACTCATTACGACAATGGCCTAGTGTCATCGTTATCAATATTACAAGTGTCGCATTTTGGTCACAAGTGTTTCAAGTGTCAGAAAAAGAATATTGCCATACTGTCTATGTCATGCCTATAACGACATCGAAGGGACACTTGAAACACCTCAAACAATTGATTTGGAAGAAGAGGAATAGGTTAAAAAAATTTTATAAACCTTTTGCCACTGGAAAATCCACTCAAAATACATTTTTGGAGAGGACCGCTCCCTTATACACTAACAGGAAGCGTTGGTGCTATGTGCACCCTTTTAGGGGAGCGCTATAGCACTCTGGTGCCCCTTTTGGGGGAGCGCTGCCTTTTCTGAGAAAGTTTTGACTTGTTGAGGAAAATCAGGGAGAGATCCCTTCAATCTTTGAAGGCAATTGGATTTGAATCCTTGGTCAAGCCATGATCTTAGGGAAGATCCATAACTGAAGGAGGAAAATCCTCAACTTACCCCAAAGATATCTCAAGTGGTTGGGCCTCTCCAAGCCTATATAAGGAGGCCTTCTCATGTTGAAAGGGGATGGAAAGTATTGTGAAGCATCTAACTTATGATCTCATGAGGAAGATGTCATTTGGAACATTAGCATTCCATGTGTGGACTGTTTAAGAAAGGGTTTGGACAAAGAGAGCTTGATGAATCTATTGCACTCACATCTATGGTTGTAAGTATTCTTCATCATTGTTCTCATTAATATAACATGCTTGGCCTGTTTCTTTCAAACTTGTACTTGTTCCATATAAGTTTGTCTGCAGTAGATGGATCTATGTTTGAGCTAATCTCAGTAGAGTAGGAAGTCTTTTGTACTTTTTTTGTCTTGCAGGACTTACCAAGGAGCTCAAGATCGAAGCTCATCTTGGACTTTGTAGGGACAAACAACGTTCATAAGGTACGTACCTTCTTCCTTCTCTTTCATTCATCGGCTTGATTAGATCTAGAAGGAAGTCAATGTCCATGTTAAGCACTTTCTGTCTTAGATTTAAGGGTCTAGCTCTCAAGAGGAAATGTACCTATCCGCAGGGATATTTTCCTACAACAATATATTCCCCTTAGAAACCTTTCTTTCTTGAGATGTGCTAGAACTTGATCTCCTACTTCAAATTGAATCTCTCTGCGATGTTGATCAACTCCGCGCTTGTACTCTTGGTTAGAGTTTTTCAACTTCTCTTTGATCTAACTATGGAGCCTCTACATTTTTGCGGCAAAATATTCTTCTCCAAAACTTATGATCTCACTTTGTTCTAAGTCTCTCAACTTAGATATTCCTCTTGGATGCATTCCATACAGTATTTGGAATGGGATCTTTCCAGTGCTCATTTTTGGTGAGTCATTGTATGAAAATTCTTCTTGTGGCAGAATCTGATCCCACTGACTATGATGCTCAGTGACTAGACTCCTCAACAAGTTTCCCAAACTTTTGTTTACCACCTCAGTCTGTCAATCTATCTGAGGGTGATAAGTTGAGTTGAAGGACAAATCTGTCCCCAACTTCTTCCACAGTGTTCTCCAGAAATGACCAATGAATTTGGTATCTCTGTCTGAGACAATACTTTTGGGTAATCCATGAAGTTGAACAACTTCCTTGAAAAATAAATTTGCAACATGTGGTGCATCACCGGTCTTATGTCATAGGATAAAGTGTGCCATTTTTTAAAATCTATCCACCACCACAGATATGGAATCACATCCTCTTTGTGTCCTTGGCAGACCCAACATGAAATCCATGCTTATTGCATCCCAACGCCTATCTGGTATTGGCAATGGATGATACAATCCAATGTTCTATCTTTTTCCTTTTGCATGTTGGCAGATTCTATATTTGTTTACAAACTTTATCATTTATGTCCTCATACCTGGCCAATAGTATGAACTTCTCAACTGTGAAAATGTTTTATCATGGTTGAAATGTCCAGCCAATCCTCCACTATGCTTTTCCTTCAAAAGGTTATCCCTCATTGAGAATTTTGGTATGCACAAAAAAATTCCCTTGAACAACAGTCCCTCTTGAATCACATACTTTGTCCACTGGTTCCTGTCTCTCAGCACAAGTTTTTCACATGCTTCGTATTCTTCCTTGAAATCTGGATCATCACAATACATATCCTTAAGGTGTTCAAACCCAAGGGTCTTGACCTAAAATTCCAGCAAAATCAAACATCTCCTTCTTAATGAATCAACAACTTTGTTAGCATTTCAAGAAATATTTTTTATGACAAAAGTAAAATTCTGCATAAACTCAATCCACTTTTCATGTCTATGATTCAATTTTTCCTTTCTGGTTATGAATTGTAAATCTTGGTTATCGCTATGCAAGACAAACTCCTTTGGAACAAGGTAGTGCCTCCATTTCTTCAAGTCTTGAATTATGGCATAAAATTCTTTATCATATGTGGATTACTTCCTCTTAGTCTCATTCAGCTTCTCACTGAAATATGCAACTTGTTTATTATCCTGGCTCAAGACAGCTCAAATTGCAACTCCACTTGCATCACATCTCACTTGAAATGTCTTTCCAAAATTTGGTAAGACCAGAATTGGTTGTTTTGTTATCTTCTCCTTCAATATATTGAAGCTCCTCTCAGCCTCCTCTATCCATTTAAAATACTTGTGCCTCTTCTTCATTGTATCCATCATTGGTGCACAAATTCCACTGAAATTTTCGATGAACTTCTTATAGAAACTTGCTAATCCATGGAAGCTTCTCACTTCAAACATACTCCTTGGTGATGGCCATTCTTTGATTTCTTTCACCTTCTCTGGATCCATCTTCAATTCATTTGAAGAGATCACAAAACCCAAGAAAATGAGTTTTGTCTTCATAAAAGAGGACTTCTTCAGATTTATCGATAGCTTCTCCTATTGTAGTCTCCTCATCACTAATGTCATATGTCTAAAATTCTCCTCTTTAGTCTTGCTAAATACTAGTATATCATCCAGATATACAACCACAAACTTGCCAATGAAATCTTTCATTATTTCATTCATCGGCCTCATAAAAGTACTTGGGTCATTTGTTAATCCAAATGGCATAACAAGCCACTCATACAACCCTTCATTTGTCTTAAAGGTCATTTTCCACTCATCACCTTCCCTCATCCTTATCTAGTGATATCCACTTTTCAAATCTATCTTAGAAAATAAATTTTCTCCACTTAAACATCCATTAAGTCATCCATTATTGGTAAAGGAAATCTATACTTGATGGTGATCTTGTTTATGGATTTTGATTATGTACACATTCTCCATCCTCCATCCTTCTTTGGACTCAACACAGTTGGTACTGCACATGGACTCAAGATTTCTCTGACCAAACCCATGTCTAATAATTCCTAGACTTGTCTCCTTACCTCCTCATTCTCTTGAGGTGTCAATCTTTATGCTTCTTTGTTTATCAGACTTTATCCTAGTATCAAGTCAATATGATGGATTATACTTCTAATGGGTGGAAATGAGTTAGGAAACACATCCACTACTATGTCTACAAAATTCTCCAACAACTCTTGAACTTCTTCAAGCAAATCATCCATTGAAGTACTTGTAAGGACAACTCTGGGCTTCCTCACCACAACAAACTCCATCTCATGTTCCTTCTTGACTTCTCTCAGGAGTTCCTTTCCACTCATTAGAAGTATGTGTGTGATCACTTCTTCTTTTACTTTCTTCACCTCTATTGGCAGCAATATGTGTGTCCTACCATTCTTCTCCAAGGTGTATGTATTTTTCCTCCCATCATGAATGACATTTTTGTCAAATTGCCATGGTCTTCCAACAAAACATGACATACATCCATGGGAATCACATCACAGATAATTTCATCTCTATATCCTCCTATATTAAATTCAACAAGGCATTGTTTAGTGACAATTACCTGGTGTCCTTTCTACAACCATGAGAATTTATATGGCTTTGGATGTGCAATTGTCTCCAGCTCCAATTTATCCACCAACTCTGTGGATACTAAGTTATCAGTGCTCCCACTATCAATTATCACCTTGCATACTATGTATTTAGTCTTGCAAGATGTCCTGAACAAACTATTCCTCTGCACTAGTTTTTCGACTTCTGGTTCTGGCTTCAAGAGAACCTTCCTCAGCATCAAATATATTCCATCTTATGCTCCTTCTGCCTCAAAATTCAACTTTCGAGCTTCTGAAATGTGACCTTCATATCCTTCTTTCTTTCTCTCAGGAAATTCCCAATACATGTGTCACATCTTTCCACATGCATAACATCTCACCTATCCCCCTCTGCTTCTTCCTCTTCCTCTAGAAGAAATTATTCCACAAATTTGTCTCCCTCGGGAACTTCCTCCTCTTTCTAAGTGACTATGTGGTTTCTCAGTCTCATCTTTGGTTTTATGTTCCTTTTCATGGGAAACTCCCTTTCCTTTATTTGAGCTTCTACCTCTGCCTCGATGGATTATTTTTTTGGCCAACTTTTCCTCTGCTTTCAGTGCAATCTGACAAGCATCCTCTACTGTCCTCACTGACATCATGTTGATCTCATCCTAGATTTCATATCTCAAGCCATTTATATATATGACAAACTTTTCTTCATCTTTCTCTCTTTGTCCAGTCTTGATATTCAACTTGTATAAATCCTTTGTGTACTCTTTCACTGTCCTAACCTTCTATCTCAGGTTCTACAACTTCCTGAACAGATTTATCTGATAATATTTGGGCATGAATTTAGACTTTAGCTTGGCCACCATTCTATCCCAATTCTTTATCTTATGTTTGCCTTTTCTTCTCCTCTCACCTATAGTTCATCCCACCACAGTGTTTCATGTCTTTTTAACCTGGTGACAGCATGTCTCACCTTCTTCTCCTCATCGACATCTTCATAGTCGAAATATTTGTCCATGGATCTTATCCAATCCAACAATTTTTCAACATCCAAGTTGCCTTCATACATTGGGATGTCTATCTTTTCTCTAACTCCCAATTTAACAACTTCTCTCAACAAGCGTTCCTCGACAACATTTTCTCCTGTAGCTTATTCAACTTCGATTTCTTCACTTTATGCCTCACTGACATCTCCAGCATCAAGTGCTCTCCTCTGTGTTATTTCCATCGCCTCTAATATTGCACGAAGCTCTCTCATTTATCTTTCTACATCGCGATTGGCTATAGGTGGCTTCACATGTCTCCTTGGTGGCATTGTGATGACTATTTCTCACATAGAGAGTACAACTTCGAGCTCTTTTTCGCTACCTGAAAATAATTTGATGCTCTCATACCACTTGATGTAGACCCCCCTTCTATCCCTCGGGGCTGCACGACCTCTCGGTCAAGGATCTTCGATTCTTCTAGCCAAATCAGCTCTCTGAAACCTTAGTGGTCTCACTTGTGACAAAACATAGGCCCTTTTCATTATTTTTTTGTAGGTTCTATGACACCCACAACCTCTTCCTTCACGTTGCTGAACTATCGAGTTTTAGGTGCTAGCTCCTCCTCCATTAACCTTTTCCCATATGTGATCTCGGACCATGTCCTCATGTGATCATATGATTGTGGGGAGGTATAGAGTGGTTTGGGGCCATACCAATTTTTTCCCCGCAATTCACTATCAACTGTCATTTATCCCTTTGAAAATATTGTGGTTTCAATTGCGACCCGCTCTAATAATTTTAAAACCTGATCACTTTCTATCCCCGCAATTAAGAATGACCGTCGATCTTGTCATATTAGGCATTGCCTCTAGATCGACGGCTAATATGTGTCTTCTCTCTCTTTCCTAGGTTAACTATTATTCAACAACCCTTTCCCTCCTTTCGCATGCACTCCCAGATCTCCACGATCTATCAATGCATGCTCTCTTTCCAAATCGATGGCTACGATTGATTTCACCTTTCAGGCTTCGGGAGTTTCAATTATCAACTCTCTCTTCCTCCATAGTATGTCCACCCAAATTTGATGATTTTTCAATGCGTGTCCATCACAGATCGATGGTTGTGGTTCACTTCTCTCTTCGGGCTTCGGGAGTTTCAACTCTCGGTCTTCGCTTTCTCCTGGAGTGATTTCACCCGAAGATGACAATATGTCAACGCATGTCCCTCACATATCGACGGTTGTGGTTCACTTCGCTATTCGATCTTTGGGAGTTTCAACTCTCAGTATTCATTTTTTCCCGGAATGCTTTCACCCGAAGACGATAATTTGTCGACGTGTGTTCCTCACAAATCGACGGTTGTGGTTCACTTCTCTCTTCGGGCTTCGGGAGTTTCAACTCTCAGTCTTTGTTTTCTCCAAGAATTCTTTCACCTAAAGACAATGATCTGTCGACACATGTTCGTCACAGATCGACGGTTGTGGTTCACTTTGGCTCTTCGGGCTTCGGGAGTCTCAACTCTTGAACAATCGCTTTCTCCCAGAGTGATTTCTCTTGAATACAAAGCATTCCCGCCATGTTTCCTCCGCAATGGATAGTTTCGATCTTCTTTGGCCTTCGAGACTTTGGGATTTTTTCACACTCCGCACTTGGAATCCTAATAAGTGAAATTTCCTGAAATATTAGATCTGTGGACAAGTATCTCCTAGAAACCAATGACCTAGATCTACTTTGGCTTTCGTCTCTTCAATGATTTCGCTTTCTCCTTATCCACAAAACTCCCGAAGTAATTTCTCTCCAGAGTTATGGATCTTCCACCACTTGTCCCTCTGGATGATGGACAGTCCTTGGCCTCTTCGGGACTTCGGTGAATCCTCGCTCCTATGTGCACACGGAGAATTAAAATGTGTGCACCTTTCCCAAATCCAACGATCTAGAATGATCCCACTCCCTCTTGGGTGGATCTTAGTCGGTGATTTGTGAAACCTTCAGATCTTCACTCCCTTTGAATATTTCTCCCCGCTATCTCTCCTGAGATTTATCTCTTAGACCCTTTGACTCCTCAGAGGGTTACTTCGACACTTAATCGAATTTCATATCTGTGCACTCCTTACAACATATTCTTACACAAGACTTAACTTCTTGCAGGCGACTATGCACGCCTTGCAGCAGTCCCTTTTCACTCCTTGCAAATGGAAATTTTATTCTATCTCTCATTAGCTTATGAGTCGAAACAGACTCTGTCACTCCTTCTAGTAGATTCTCACGTGAGACTTAAGTCCTTGCGGCAACTGTGCACAGCTTGCAGCCATCTCTTTGCACTCCTTGAAAATGGAAGTTTCACGCTATCTCTTCTAAGCTTTTGAGTCGAAACAGACTCTTTCAACACACTCCTTGAGGATTGTATGCACACCTTGCATGAACTCAACGAAGAGAAAACAATCGAAACTTATCCAAACACTTCACAGTTTCATATACTTGACAACATAATTCATTCATTCATAAAAACAAAATAACAGGGAATTGTAAACAGTAGCAACACCATGCATTGAATCAATTTTCTTATGTTATATTCATTCAAATGTAAATGGCTAGAACTATGATAAAACAAGAACTAAAAACTCAACAACAACTAAATCACAACAATCTCCTACTAATTTTCAACAGCCTCATTTGGGCATACAAAACCTTTATTTATCCTAGAAGGTTCCTAGGGTTCCCTCCGACTACTCGTCTACTCGAGAAAAAAACTAACTGTAACTTAATTTCGGTTACATTAAAGTATAGGAGTGAAACTCCGAGATCACTCATGATCGTTCAACTTCCAAGCATTTGATCTTCTTTAGTTTTTCAATCATTTAAAAAAATAATAATTGCAAGAAACACCAGCGGTTAAGATTCCAAAAATGATTCAAAGGAGCACTAGGTGTTGAGTTGTCTCTCCACATGTGTTTTCTGATGATGCTCCTACATCAACCTCCTTTGCCTATTGATGTAATTCTAGATGTTGACGTGTCCACTCTTCTTCATTGTCACATTTGAATTCAGAATTTTCTTTTAATTTGCATGATTTTTTACAGTCTTTGCTTTTGAGAAAATGCAAGAGTCCAACATGCATTCCCTCCACGATCTGTTGATTCTCTGCCAATGATGCAAAAGTAATCACTCAGATCACCTCCAATTTCATTTCAACCATATTTGAAGAAGATGCTAGAAAACCACATTTTCAAGGTTGAGCTTCCATGCCTAAAGAAAAAAGGAGGTGAGAAACTTTATCCAATTGAAACTACAAGTCTAGGTCTTGAATTTTGTTACACAGATCTAGATATTTAGCAGCATATCTGAAAGGTAGAGATAGCCTGCAATGATCTCCCACAATGAATATTTACTTGTTCATGAGCTGCATATCACTTCCTCACAAAATCTATTTTCGACCTCTTGTTGATGGATCATGGTGGGAATCAAACTCTAGATTCACTTATTCAAATGTTTTTCTTTAGTTTTGTTTCTATGTGGATATTGCACTACATATAGAAGTGAATTGCATGCAACAAATCACGTGTTGTTTGCCCAACACTATAAAGAGAAACATGCTATGCATATAAGACAAGTTTATACTTGAAAGAGAGCTTGGAACATTTGTAACCCTCTCTTTGAATATCATTGTGATATCAATAAAGATATTAGGATGACTTCATTTTGTATTTTGGCACAAACTTGTCATTGTATTTGGGTACACTATTGTGATCACAAGGGAATCCATAATAAAATAGATTATTTTTTCTTGTGTCCTAGATCCACCCGAAATTGAATAAGGGGATCTTAGGAACACCTTGCATTGTGTGCAATGGTGAAATATTTGTTGAATGTTTTCATAGTGGTTTGTGTCTAGTTTTTACACTACACTTATAATTTATTGTACAACTATACACACATGAAACCCACAACAAGTTAATGTAAGCACACAATTAATGTCAATGAAGCACATACATTGAAGCACGAGTAAACAAGTAGCAACGAAGATATCAAATTGGCAATCACATCAACAATGTCTCAAAGCATCATCAAATTTGAAGATCAACTCAACTTTGAAATCGACATTTATTGTAAACTTGCAATTAATATTTTTTGTGAGTAATCAAGATCAACTATAACATACAACCATTTTTTTGTAAGTGTCCAATCAAATCAAGTTGAATTTCATTGTATTTATTGGGTTCATTTTCGGTTGAACACGACACCTTCTACTTTTGGAGTCCAATTTTCAATTGTTGTGTCTATCAATGAATCATTGTAAAATCACAATTTTGGGTGCATTTTCTATAGTATCTGACACCCTCAACTTCTTAGAAGAAAGCAATAAGAGTTCAAAGTGAGCGAGTTGCAAGTAATCTTTATTCTGTCAATTCAAATTGTAATCAGGATCTACCTGCACAAGGAGACCTCATTTAGTGTTTTGAAATGGCTCAAAGTATCGAACTATTATAGTTTTTGAACACTCTAATAAAGACCACTGAAGACAACACAATGATATTGAACAAAGAAACTCTTCAATCAGTGCTAACTTGTTTGAAAGTGATGCAAGATAAAGTTAGACTTCTTCAAGATCAATCCCAACTATTGAATGATGAGTTGATAGATCTCAAAAATCAACAACTAGCGAACTGTTCCAAACTAGTTTTTGTTTAGAACAAACCTCTCTATAATAATGATGATGATCAACTATCAGTGAAGGAGAAAATCAGCAAGACAACTCTAGATGTAAATGAAGATGAATTTGTTTAGGTTCAAAATACTCTTTCCAAGCCCATTATCAGACCTTGGGAAGAATTTGCTGCAACAAGAATAGAACATGACTAGGATATGACAAGGAAGTTACCTTTCATATTCCTGAATATTCCAGACCAATCCAGTTCCAAAGTGCTAGATTCCTTCAAGAATATTCACCTTCACATGTTCTAGTTCAGCATCAAAATGATAAGTTCCAACATTGTAACTGAGTTGGTCACAAGGAGAATCAATGTTTTGATCTCCATCCTTGCCAGCATTGTGGAAATCATAACCATTTTTCAGAGATATGTTCAACACTGAGGAAACCTACAAGATTTAATATTCACTATGAGTGGATCGATCCTTGGAAATGGTAATCAACAACCAAGCGATTATATAAGTCTTACCGAAGAATTCAATCTCAAGTTAAGACCAATCTTGCAACAAATAAGCCTTTTTGTACCTCACATAAGTGGTTCCCTTATGGCGTAGCTTTCGAGCATGGCCCTCATGGGATGAGATAACATGTGGTTTTTTCCACATGCCCACTTTATGTCGTACACAAATGGAATAAGTATGATACTCTCTTAATCCTAGAAGAGGGAAAACGATGATGTAACTCTTCTTTACCTTAAGGGGGGAGTTCAAAAATCAAATAAAAATGGTTCTTGAAACCACTTGTGGTCTCTCCTTTCAACTGAAAAAGGGGGGAATTGAAAATGGTTGTCAAACCGAAAGTTTCGACAACAAATATGCCAGATGGGCATGAAATTTTCCAAATGGGAAACTGCAGTCTGTAGATGGAAGACTTTCGCAGAATTATGGTTCAATGAATTGCAATTCAATCATACACATTACACATTGGGATGTTGTTAGACACCTAAAAGTGTCAAAATTGGCTAGTGGTCATCCAAAAACCATCAGATACATGGTATCAATTGGTCATTCGTTATCCCAAACCAAAAATTCAGAGAGCACTCCAGTGATACATTGATATTAGAGTGGTGATACTACATGTTCACCAATTAGCAGAAGACACCATATTCTTCTAGCTCAAATACTTGGAAAAATGATCAAATTGGAAAGCAATCAAGAAATGTTTAGATATTTTAGTTGTTCACTTCCATATTGTAGCTCTCTTCCAATTCATTTTAGATGAACCATTCAACATCCATATTGGTGTTTTTTCAGGCAGTTCTTCATTGAGGCTCAGCTCAGGAGTTTCAATATAAAGACTTGGAATTGATACCAGTTTATGCTTCATTTTTGGTGTTATTGATCGGACTTGTGATTGAGGGGGGGAATGTTATCCTATGGGTTACCTTACCAATCACTAAGTCTAATTGTCACCTATATTTTAATTATTAGTTTATGATATTAGTAATATATCCTCAAGTGATGACTATTGAGTTAGTTAAGATTGTCTAGCATAGTCATTATGCATGATTTTAGGATCTAGAGAAAATCTCTCTATGAGGTGGCATCACCCATTGTACTATAAATATGTAACATTGTTGTGAATACATGAGAGTTGGCTAATGAGCCTTTTTTTCCATCTTGTTGTTCCTGTCTATATTTTATCACAAGAACACCTTATACCTTTTCTGAACCGTCGTCATTATAGAAAAACTATCGCAACATATCTAAAATGCAACATATTTATTATTTTTTGTCAGTTGGAATTTCGACTGCAGATAACCAAATCAATGTTGACCAAGTCAATGTTGATCAAGTCAATGTTGACTTAGTCAAATAGTGGGTGACCGTTTGAAGAGAGAAATGGCTATCCCTACTATCATCGGTAGTGAGACGAATCTAGAGTTATCGTCGGTATTGAGAAAAACATAGAGATATCGTCAGTATTGAGACGAATATAGAGTAAGCATTGGTATTGAGACAAATCTATAGGTTTCCATCTCAATTCCGATGAATGCAGGCATGATAGAAAAAAATGAAAAATTGAAATATTTATCTTGTATTTTTCGACAGTACGACCAATTTTGTCTGTACCATCGAAAATTTTTCAATATGTAGTAATGAAAAGACAACAAAATCTAAACATAGCTTTGTAATTAAGATGGATCTATGTGTTAGCTTTACCTAGTTACTCCAAAGTGTTCTCCTTTAGCATCAACAATTTTAGTAGACATTAGACTAGTCTTTATCCTTGTATAGAGCTTTTACAGTTGATGAGGGAGGTGCACTAGAGAGAGTCAATTAGGGCACAATAATGTTGTATACATATAATGGGTGAGTAGGGTGCATGCATACTTTCACTATTTGTAAATGGTGTCATTCCCAAGATAGATAGTGTACATGCATGAGGATCATCTTCAATTTAGAGGTGTAGTGCATGAGAGATATCGATTATTTTGCATGCATGCAAACACTTTTCTTTAGTGGCGTTCTGTTCTATGCAGAGAAAACCTATGCATGAGGGCCCACTCTCCCCTAGGAGACACATGCATTATGGTTAGGGTTTTATCTCTTCTAGAGAGTTGCACCACTTTTTGTGTTTACGTTCATTGTATTCCTATCATCTTTTGTTCTATAAAAAAGAGACAAAGTGCTTGACTATGGAGTTAGATAGATGAAGTTTTGAGCTAGTTTCATTATATATATATTTTTGGTTAATAAAGAATTAATTGTTTGCTTATTGTAGATTTTACCTTGTTGTTCTGATTTTTAGATTTATGTGTTTTCATTTTTTCCAGATCACATTGCCTGGGGGAAACCCATGAGCAGTTCCCCTCATTTCAAGGATGGTACCCAGGGTAATCCCTAGAATATTTAGGGCACAGGGCTAGGCAATAACAAGGCTTGAATCCATTACAACAATACACTCAGTAAGAGATCAACATGTCACTTGCAAGAATTGAAATTGGGTGGGGAGGATAACAATCTTTCCTCCCAACCACCCAAGCTAAACCCAATTAACAGATTTATGCGTTTGCATATTTAGCATCTTAGTTGTTTTAATAGTTGAAAAAATAGTTTTTTTTTTCTTATGGTTTTGATTGTTGAATTTTCAATTTCCAGATCTAATAATTATTTCCTTATGATTTCAAAAAAAAAAATATGCTATTGTTATCATAGAATAATTACACACTGAAAATATCAACAAAAAATAACTACAGCAGAAACAACATAAACATATAAATATATCCATGCACAGTAGACACAAGATTTTACCCTAGGAAACCCAACCTTGGGAGAAAATCCAACAAATTTTCTTAAGAAGAAATCAATCCAATTTTTACCACCATTTACATGAAGAAACCCAACATAAGATAATTGTGCCCTTGTATGAGGAAGATCCCTCAAGGATAGTGCACCACAAAATAACTGCTAAGATACTACAAAAATAGCGCACCTGGAATATAGCGCAATTGACAACTGTGCACTGCAACTGGCAATTGGGAACTGTACACTACAACATACAACTAGGAACTATGCACTCCAACAGACAACTGGGAACTATGCACTGCAACAGACAACTAGGAATTGTGCTAAATGGGTTGAATACATGTAGAATTTTACTTTTGTGATTAAGCATATTCTGGAACTGCTAACAAAGTTGTTGACGCTTTGAGCAGGAAATGTTTTCTTATGTAGGAATTCAGAGTCAAGACTTTGCGTTTTCATAACCTCAAGGAAATGTATAGGGATGATCCAGACTTCAAAGAGGCATATGAGGCATCTAAAAATCCAATTCTCAGGGATAGAAGCCAATGGACTTAATACATGATCCAGGATGGATTATTGTTCAAGGGAAATCAGCTATGTATTTTGAAATGCTCCATGAGGGAGAATTTGTTGAAGGAAAAGCACAGCGGAGGATTGGTCGGACACTTCGGTCATGAAAAAACATTCTCAAAGTTGAAGGGCTCATATTTCTGGCCAAGGATGAGGACAGATGTGAAGAAAGTTGTGGACAGCTGCAGAATTTGTCAACACACAAAAGGAAAAAGGAAAAAGACAGGGTTATACCAACAATTACCCATACCGGAAAGTTCGTGGGATGTCGTAAGCATGGATTTCATATTGGGACTACCAAGGACACAAAGGGGATATCATTCAATATTTGTAGTGGCAAACAGATTTTCAAAGATGGCACATTTCATACCATGCTAGAAAACTAGTGACACAACTCATATTGCGAACCTATTTTTCAAGGAAGTCATCAAACTCCACGGCTTGCCAAGGAGTATCATTTCTGATTGAGATACCAAGTTCATATGAAATTTCTAGAGGACCTTATGGAAGAATTTTGGGACAAATTTGTCTTTTAGCTCAGCATATCATCCTCAGACAGATGGACAGACAGAGGTCGTGAACAGGAGCTTGGGAGATTTGTTAAGGAGCTTAGTGACTGAACACAACAGTCAATGGGATCACATTCTACCATAGGTAGAATTCGCTTACAATGATTCACTCAATAGAAGCACAGGGCAGAGTCCATTCCAGATTGTATATGGAATGCATCCAAGGGGGGTTTCTGAATTGAAAGATTCAGAACAAGATGAATTCAGGAATGTTAGTGCAGAGGACTTTGCAGAAGGAATGAAGGAGCTTCAAAATAGAATTAAGGAGCGATTGTGGAGTTCAAGTCAAGAGTACAACCGTAGAGTAGATCAACATAGGTGAGAACTTCAATTCGAAGTTGATGATTTGATTCTTGCATATTCGAGGAAGAAGAGGTTCCCAAGGGGAGCATACAACAAGCTAAAGATGAAAATGATTGGACCATGCAAGGTCATAAGGAAATTTGGGACAAACACATATGAGATTGAATTACCCGATGGGGTCGGAATCTCACCGATATTCAATATCGCGGATTTGTACCCTTACAAGGCTGAAGAAGAAGGAGCAGAAGATAAACAAGAAAAGATTCAATGGACAAAACAAATGCCTGTAGCTAAAAAGCCACAGATGGAAAGCATAATTGACAAGAGGATTAGCAAAAAGACCCGGAGAAAAGAGTATTTTGAATACTTGGTCAAATGGAAAGGACATCCATTGGAAGATGCCAGTTGGGAGGATGAAACAACAATTCAAAAGCATGGACAAATAGTGAAAGAACTCATGAACAGGAGTTCATGAAAATTTTCAAGCGATGGAGTATGATGCAAGAGCATCATATAAAGCTAAAGACACGCGCCTCACCAAAGGAGACAGCTGGAAAAGCACCAGCGCACATTTTGAAGTGTTTTGAAGATTAATGAATGGACATTAATGTAATAGCTAGGGAAGCATACTTACTTTTGTATTTTGGAGATTGTAAACAGATCTTGAGCGTTGCTCTCATCTGTCGAAGGTAGAGGCATTTATGTGTAATGAATGAAAGTAGGTAGATTTAATTTAATAGATTAGACAGTTTCAGAAGCATAGAAGGTAGGAGGGAAAACGGATGATAGACACCCTCAACCCTTGTATCATTGTAACATAATTCATAATTCATAAGTTGTAGAGATGCAGAGAGGAATATAGGAGGACAGAGAATTTTATGCATTTTAGTTGTTATTCGCCATGTATAGAAGCATTGGATTTAATAGAAGAAAGTTTTGATTCAAATATATGTGTTTGTTATGGTTGTTGGAACCACCAGTTAAATGGTATGTTGTAGGATTGTTTGCATTCTCTGTGTGCATTCTATTTCAATGCCAATGTGTGTGTGTGTATGCTCTAGAATTCTATGTTGGATGTTTAAATTCTGGAGAAGGGGTGAATAAGTTTCAGTTGTTTATCTTTCTAAGAACTCTTTCATATAGTGCAGTGGAGGGTCCGCAAGGAATGCGTCGACTAGGTTTGGTGTTTCATCTCAAGACCCTCAAAGGAGATTCAAATTGTGTCTTTATAGGCAAAGAGTGCTAGCAGAGCGCAAAGGCATGCAAGGTGTGCACAGGCCAGGTGGAGCTTTGGATTTTACAAATCCAAGAGAGAAATTGAGAGACTATTGTTTCAAGGAGTGCACGGAATCAAAGACCCTAAATAACCAGAGGTTATTTGAAAGTTGCCGCAAGGAGTGCGTGTAGGGACCCTTTCGGAGGCCTTAAGTTTGCAAGTGGAAGGTCAGGAGGGTTATAATCTCTCAATTGTTCCAGAGGGAGACAAAGGTTGAATTGGTTCATAAGAGTTAAGTTATGGAGGAAGAACGCCAAGTCATTTGGCCAGAAGTCCTTGAGAAGTTGAATCGGACGGTTGAATCGCTTCAGGAGGAAGTGTCGAAATCCTTTGAACTGTTGGATCTCTTATAACAATGAAGAGATTAGGACTGAGTGCCTTTTAAACACCCATAAGCTCAGGAGGAGGAGTGACTGTCAGATCTAGATCAACAAGGATCGTTGATCTCATATGTGAATTTGTGTATCGAAATTCGAGGAATCGAGTGACCAGTGGTTTCGGTCAAGTGTTGTAGATTTCTGATTGGATAAAATATTGATACAGCCAGGACCGTTGGATCGAGGGAGGCACACATCCATTGATCTCATCGAAGGTATGATTTTGAAGTCGGGGATCTATAGAGGAAGAGGAGCGACTGTTGGTTTCCCTCTCAAGTCGTGAAATCTAGAAAGTTCATGTGGACAGGTGGAAAGAACTCATCCCGTAAGAAAAGTAAAACAAAAGTGACAGGTGGCGTGCACCCATCACTTTGAGTAAAGTCAACCTTCGTTGACGGACCATGTTTCATGGATTCACAAGGGGAGGGCACCAGAATTTGGTGCTCCAACTCACGAAGTCGCGAGTTGCGAAAGGTGCTTGCATAAGGTTTGGTTGTGGTCCTATAGGAAAAGGGGATGAAGAGAGGGGCTTACACCTTAGCCCATTTTCATTTCACATTTTAGCTATTGCCAAGGGCCAGGGCATAGTATTCAAAACACCCCACATTGAGAGACCTGAAATCCTTTACAGGATTAGGAAAGGAGTTTAATTAACCCTTGTCAAGGTTTAGAGAAGATCCTGTGCGGATCTCAGCCTGAGGGAAGGAGGTCTACACCAGTTGTGGTATCAGAGCACAGAACAATCTCTTTGATTTCTGTAGCAGAGAGAAAAGAGGAATTTTACAGCCATGCCACCAAGAAGAAGAGAAAGGGCAATGCCTGATCCTACAATGGAAAGAGAAATGCCTGAATTATGTGCCAGTAATGATGTTATGGAGACAGCACAGAGGCGCAGAGTTAACGCTAGGGATATCAGCGAAGAAGAAAGTGAAAATGAAGCTGAAAATGAAGAAGTTGTAGTCAAAGATGTTGCGGAAGAATGCTTATTCAACGTTGTTTCTAAGATAGGTGCTAGGGAAAAAATGGACATTCCAATGTACGAAGGCAACTTGGATGTTGAAGAGCTTCTAGACTAGATTAGAGCTTTAGACAAATACTTCGACTATGAGGATGTCAAGGAAGACAAGAAAGTCAAACATGCCATTATTAAACTTAAAGGGCATGTAGCACTGTGGTGGGATGAACTGCAGGTTGATAGACATTGCAAGGGCAAGCAGAAAATCAAAAGTTGGGATAGAATGGTTGCAAAAATGAAAGACAATTTTATACCTAGAGATTATCAAATAAATATGTTTTGGAGGATGTAGAATTTGAGACAGAAGTTGATGTCAGTGAAAGAATACACTGAAGAGTTCTATAGGATAAACATCTAAGCAGTTCATCGGGAAAGTGATGATGAGAAAGTTTCCAGGTATATGAATGGTCTACGCTATGACATTCAGGACTAGATGAGCATGATGACCATCCAAACCGTAGAAGATTCTTATCAGAAGGATCTAAAAGAGGAAGAGAAGCTGAGCTGAAAGCAAGGTCAAAGAGGTCGAGATAGAAGTCAAAGCAGAGGCAAGACGATTTCCCGGGACAGAACTTAGACACCTAAAGAAGAGGGGAAGAAACCTCAAACTCAACCTGAGAGAGGAGAAATCTCACAGGGGAGGCAGTATGCTAATAGAAATACTTTTCCTTGAGTCAGAGGAAGAGGAAGGGGCAAAGGAGGCGAAGTGAAATGCTTTGTCTGTGGAAAAATTGGACATAAATCCTATGAGTGTCCATATAGGAAGAAAGATGGTGGTGAAACTCACATTGTCGAGGCTCAAGGATAGAATGTTGAGGTAGAGGAAGCTGAGGGTGGAAGATATTTGATGATGAGGAAATTTCTCTTGAAACTAGAAAGGGAGCTAGAGAACCCAGCCCAAAGAAACAGTGTGTTTCGGACTGCTTGTAAAACCAAAGACAGGGTATGCAAGGTCATAGTAGACAGCGGTAGCATGGATAATCTTGTATCTACGGAAATGGTAGAAAAACTAGAGCTGGAGAATGTTGCGCATCCAAGCCCATACAAAGCTTCGTGGCTACAAAAAGGACATGAGGTAAATGTCATTGAACAGTGTTTAGTTGAATTTAAAATAGGAGGATATAAAGATGAGATATTATGTGATGTCATTCCCATGGATGTTTGTCATCTATTGTTGGGTAGACCATGGCAATATGACAAAAATGTGGTGCATGATGGGAGAAAGAACGCGTACACTCTGGAGAAAATCGGTAGGATGCACATGTTGCTGCCGATTAAGAACAAAGAAGTGAAAATAGAAATGAGCAACACTGTTCTTCTCATGAGGGGGAAGGAACTTCTTAAGGAAGTCAAGAAGAAGGAAGACACGCAATTCATTGTGGTTAGGAAGCCCAGAATTGTTCTGAACAACACTACGATAGATGATTTACCGGAAGAAATCTAGGAGTTGCTGGAAGAATTTGTTGATATAGTAGTTGTTACCCATGATTTTGGTCGTCATGATGGTGTACTCAGGCTCTTCATTATAAATTTCTCCTGAGAAAATTTACCTTCATCTCTTTCTAGAAATTACATTTTTGAGGACTGTTCGCAGGCTGCTAGTATATTTGCCTGCAAGAATGCATGATTCTCGCAGGCTGCCTTAAGCCAAGGTGCGATAATTTCACACTGTGTTGAACTGCTAGGGTGTGAACTCTTTCTAAATCAAGGAAAAATATTAATTCTTGATGCTTCTAGAAGGGAATCTTCTAGAAGGATGAAATTCCATTCGAATGGTTATCCTAGTACTGGATTCCCTGATATTTTGGGATCATTCTTATCCAAGTAACCAATTCATTCTCTCCTATATATTGAGTGAATTCTCATGGAAAAGGTTAAGCAAGAAGGTTAAGAAAAGAAGCAAGAAGGTTAAGCAAGATTCATTGGAGAATTGGTGAAAGAATTGTGTGAAGGACTGATGCTACAGCAGCTAGGAGACTCCTGCAAGTTCATCCAAAGGAGTTGATATTCTTCATGCAAGTGAGCAAGTGTGTGTGTCAGAGTCAAGGGCCATCGAAAGGAAGTTTGCAACATCAAGGCTCAGGTTGTAATCTTTACTTTATATTAATATGATACAATAATATGTCCCTTTACCATAAAGCTATTTCCACTTTATTGTATAACTCCTTGATCATATACATAGATTGACTGTTGAATTGATTGTGCTTTCTTCACTTTTGTTGGTTTGTATTGTTTTTGTCTTGACTGTACGAGAGCACTGGAGCGAAGTAGGAGCAACAAAGACCAAAGGAAGCGATCATAAGGTATGTTCTTTGTTCTTGTCTCCTATTTAATTCAATGGTTAGAATCTAGGGAAAGAGTCATGTTCTATCTTGCTTTGTTCTAGATCCAGGTGGATCTAGGGAGATCGGTTTGTGTCCGCACTTACGGATTTATCCAATAACAGTAGTGGATGAACTACCTTGTTCGTTTCCACCTATAAGGAGTATAAGACATCATATCAATCTTATACCTGGAGCCAGTTTTTCGAACAAATCAGCATACAGGTTGATGCCGCAGGAGAATGAAGAAGTTAAGAGATAGGTCCAGGACTTAATGGACAAAGGATTGATTCGGGAGAGCTTGATTCCATGCGTTGTTCTGACAGTGCTCAGCCCAAGAAAGGATGGTGGTTGGAGAATGTGTACAGAATCAAGGGAAATCAACAAAATTACCATCAGGTACATGTTCCCATTGCCAAGGATGGACGACTTGATGGACTGCTTGAGTGGGGAAAAGTTTTTTTCAAAGATTGATTTGAAAAGCGGATATAATCATATTAGAATGAGAGAAGGTGATGAATGGAATACAACGTTCAAGACAAATGAAGGGTTGTATGAATGGCTTGTCACGCCATTTGACTTGACAAATGCACCCAGTACTTCCATGAGGTTGATGAACGAAGTCCTGAAGGATTTCATTGGGAAATTCATCATTGTATATCTTGATGATGTATTAATTTTCAGCAAAACTAAAGAAAAACAATTAAATCATTTAGTTGCAGTAATGATCAGGTTACAACAAGAGAAATTGTTGATCAATATGAAGAAATCATCATTTATGAGGACATAACTCATTTATTTGGGTTTTGTTATCTCTGCAAATGAATTGAAAATGGATCCGGAAAAGATAAATGTGATTAAGGATTGGCCATCACCGAAGAGCATGTTTGAAGTTGGAAGATTCCATGGTTTGGATAGCTTATACAAGAAATTCATCCGAAACTTCAGTGGAATTAGTGCACTGATGATGGATACGGTGAAGAAAAGACATAAATCTTTTCACTGGATGGAGGAAGCGGAGAAGAGCTTCAACCTGCTAAAGAAGAAGATCATTGAGTAGCCAATTCTGGTTTTGCTAGATTTCAGCAAGACATTCCAGGTCAGGTGTGATGCAAGTTGATTTTCCATTGGAGCGGTCTTGAGCCAAGACAACAGGTCGATCGCATATTTCAGTGAAAAACTGAATGAAGCAAAGATCAAGTACTCCACGTATGACAAAGAATTATATGCGGTCATACAAGCACTGAAGAAATGGAGACACTATTTGGTTGCCAAGGAGTTCATTGTGTACAGTGATAATCATGCTTTTCAATTCGTGACTCGACAGGAGAAGTTGAACCAAAAACATTCTAAATGGGTTGAATACATGCAGAATTTTACTTTTGTGACTAAGCATATTTCTGGAACTACTAACAAAGTTATTGACGCTTTGAGCAGGAAATGTTTTCTTATGCAGGAATTTAGGGTCAAGACTTTGGGTTTTGATAACCTTAAGGAAATGTACAGGGATGATCCAAACTTCAAAGAGGCATATGAGGCATCTAAAAATCCAATTTTCAGGGATAGAAGCCAATGGACTGAATACATGATCCAGGATGGATTATTGTTTAGGGGAAATCAACTATGTATTTTGAAATGCTCCATGAGGGAGAATTTTTTGAAGGAAAAGAACAACGGAGGATTGGTCGGACACTCCAGTCATGAAAAAACATTCTCAAAGTTGAAAGGCTCATATTTTTGGCCAGGGATGAGGAAAGATGTGAAGAAATTTGTGGACAGGTGCAGAATTTGTTAGCACACGAAAGGAAAAAGGCAGAACACAGGGTTATACCAACCATTACCCATACCGGAAAGTTCGTGGGATGTCATGAGCATGGATTTCATATTGGTACTGCCAAGGACAAAAAGGGTATATGATTCAATATTTGTAGTGGTAGACAGATTTTCAAAGATGACACATTTCATACCATGCTAGAAAACCAGTGACGCAACTCATATTGTGAACCTATTTTTCAAGGAAGTCATTAGACTTCACGGCTTGCCAAGGAGTATCATTTCTGATCAAGATACCAAGTTTGTAGGACATTTTTGGAGGACCTTATGAAAGAAGTTGGGGACAAATTTGTCTTTTAGCTCAGCATATCATCCTCGGACCAATGTCGAGAATAGGAGCTTGGGAGATTTGTTAAGGAGCTTAGTGACTGAACACCACAGTCAATGGGATCACATTCTACCATAGGTGGAATTCGCTTACAATGATTCACTCAATAGAAGCACAGGGCAGAGTCCATTCTAGATTGTATATGGAATTCAGCCAAGGGGGGTTTCTGAATTGAAATATTTAGAACAAGATGAATTCAAGAGTGCTAGTGCAGAGGACTTTGTAGAAGGAATGAAGGAGCTTCACAGAAGAATTAAGGAGCGATTGCGGAGTTCAATTCAAGAGTAAAAGCATAGAGAAGATCAACACAGGCGAGAACTTCAATTCGAAGTTGGTGATTTGATTCTTGCACATTTGAGGAAGGAGAGGTTCCCATGGGGAACATACAATAAGTTGAAGATGAAAAATATTGGACCGTGCAAGGTCATAAGGAAATTTGGGAGAAACGCATATGAGATTGAATTACCCGATGGGGTCAGAATCTCACTAATATTCAATATCGTGGATTTGTACCGTTACAGAGCTGAAGAAGAAGGAGCAGAAGATAAACAAGAAAAGATTCAATGGACAAAACAAATGCATGTAGCTGAAAAGCCACAGATGGAAAGAATAATTGACAAGAGGATTAGCAAAAAGACCAGGAGAAAAGAGTATTTTGAATACTTGTTCAAATGGAAAGGACATCTAGTTGAAGATGCCAGTTGGGAGGATGAAACAACAATTCAAAAGCATGGATGAACAGTGAAGGAACTCATGAATAGGAGTTCATGAAAATTTTCAAGCGAGGGAGTATGATGCAGGAGCATCGTATAAAGCCAAAGACACGCGCCTAACCAAAGGAGATAGTTGGAAAAGAACCAGCACACATTTTCAAGTTTTTTGAAGATTAATAAATGGAAATTAATGTAATAGCTAGGGAAGCATACTTACTTTTGTGTTTTGGAGATTGTAAGCAGATATTGAGCATTTCTCTCATATGTCGAAGGTAGAGGCATTTATGTGTAATGAATGCAAGTAGGTAGATTTAATTTAATAGATTAGACAGTTTCAGGAGCGTAGGAGGTAGAAGGGAAAACGGATGATAGACACCCTCAACCCTTGTATCATTGTAACATAATTCAGAATTCATAAGTTGTAGAGATGCAGAGAGGAATATAGGAGGATAGAGAATTTTATGCATTTTAGTTTTTATTCGCCATGTACAGGAGCACTGGATTTAATAGAAGAAAGTTTTGATTCAAATCTATGTGTTTGTTATGGTTGTTGGAACCACCTGTTAAATGGTATGTTGCGGGCTTGTTTTCATTCTCTATGTGCATTCTATTTCAATGCCAATGTGTGTGTGTGCGCGCTCTAGAATTCTATGTTGGATGTTTGAATTCTGGATAAGGGGTGAAGGAGTTTCAGTTGTTTCTCTTTCTGATAACTTCTGCATAGAGTGTAGTAGAGGGTCCACAAGGAGTGCGTCAACTAGGTTCGGTGTTTCATCCCAGGACCCTCAGAGGAGATTCAAATTGTGTCTTTACAGGCAAAGAGTGCTAGCAGAGAACAAAGTCGTGCAAGGTGTGTGTAGGCAGGGTGGAGCTTTGTATTTTACAAATCCAAGAGAGAAATTGAGAGACTGTTGTTGCAAGGAGTGCACGGAGTCAAAGAGCTTAAATAACCAGAGGTTATTTGAAAGATGTCACAAGGAGTGCGTGAAGGGACCCTTTTGGAGGCCTTGAGTTTGCAAGTGGAAGGTCAGGAGGGTTAGAGCCTCTCAATTGTTCCAAAAGGAGACGGAGTTTGAATTGGTTCACGGGAGTTAATTTCTGGAGGAAGGACACCAAGTCATTTGGCTAGAAGTCCTTGAGAAGTTGAATCGGGCGGTTGAATCACTTCAGGAGGAAGTGTCGAAATCCCATGAACTTTTGGACCTCTTAGAATAGAGAAAAGATTAGGACTGAGTGCCTTTTCAACACTCATAAGCTCAAGAGGATTTGTGACTATCAGATCCATATCAACAAGGACCATTGATCTCGTATGTGAATTCATGTATCAGAATTCAGGGAATCAAGTGACCAGTGGTTTGGGTCAAGTGTTGTAGATTTCCGATTGGAGAAAATCCTAATACATCTAGGACCATTGGATCGAGGGAGGCACACAGTCGTTGATCTCACCAAAGGTACGATTTCAAAGTCGGGGATCCATAGAGGAAGAGGAGCGGTTGTTGGTTGCCCACTCAAGTCGTGAAAGCTGGAAAGTCCATGTGGATAGGTGGCAAGAACTCATCCCGTAATCAGAGTAAAACAGAAGTGACAGGCGGCGTGCGCCCGTCGCTTTGGGTAAAGTCAACCTTCGTTGATGGAATGCATTTCGTGGATTCACAAGGGGAGGGCACGAGAAGTTGGTGCTCCAACTCGCGAAGTCGCGAGTTGCGAAAGGTGCTTGCATAAGGTTTGGTTGTGGTCCTATAGGAAAAGGGGATGAAGAGAGGGGCTTACACCTTAGCCCATTTGCATTTCGTGTTTCGGCTATTGTCAAAGGCTAGGGCATCGTATTAAAAGCGCCCCAAATCGAGAGACCCGAAATCCTTTGTGGGCTTAGGTAAGGAGTTTAATTAACCCTTGTCAAGGTTTAGAGAATATCCTGTGCGGATCTCAGCCTGAGGGAAGGAGGTATGCACCAAATTAGTGGAATGGGCTCTGTCTCTTTCTGCATGCCTTTGGGTGATGTTCTCGAGTTGCATGAATTATTCTATGTTTCTGGTTTAAATAAGAATATTGTTTGAGTTTCTTGCATGATAGATTGAAATTGTTGTTGAGTTTCATGATCAATAAGTAAGCCATGATCTTGGTCGAGCTTTAGCCAGAGGAGTGTGAGTAGGTTTCCTTTATAGGATACTAGTTGATATAATGAAACATGATGCTTTAGTGTATCACAATGACAAGTTATGTGAGTTGTGGCGTAAGTGGTTTGTTCCCTTACATTATGGAACACTTTCTCTCTTAAATGATATAGTATAAAGATTGAAAAACATCAATATCAAGAAGACTAGGGTGTGCAAATGTTTGAACTCGACAAACATGATAACACTGATTTTCCAAGTAGTAAGCACATATCAAGAGATATTTTTAATTTGATCCATTCATATGTACTATGTAGATCATTTTCATCAACTTCTTTCACAAGTAGTTTGTACTATGTTTTCTTTATTGATGATTCCTATAGAAAAACATGGGTTTACTTCATGATAACTAAGGATGAATTTTTCAACAAATAGGTACAATGTGTGGAATGCCATAACTAAGGAGCATAACTCCATCATGAAGAATTATGTTTGGGAGATAGTTCAAATGACAATTGGAAAATTTGTGATAGATTATAGGTTGTTCAAGATTAAGCATGCCACTAATGGGAGCATGAGAAGTACACCACTAGATTTGTTGTGAGAGGATTGTCCTAGAAAGAGGAAGTTCACAATGTGGAGACTTTTCTCCAATTTCAAGATATACAACCACACAAGCATATGCATACCCCATGCCTTTATGATAGAAGAGCTTACATTCCCTTTCAAAACATATTCCATCGTCTCATCAAACTATATGTATGAACAAAATAGAGGTAAGTCGTGGCACCCATCGCCATGATAGTTTAACTAGAAAAAAATAGGCCTCCCTAGTACTCAATTGGGATGATGATTTTGCAGTATCTATTTAAATAAAATGTCAAATGTCTAGATATCTTTGACTTGTTATAACTTTCTCACTTGACCGAAATTTTTAGTACTGTTTTTTGCAAATTGTGCTTTGGAAAAGGTTAGGGTATGTTTAAACAGACCACATTTTCACATGTTTTCTAGTACACATGAATCCTTGAAGAAATATTGTGGTCAAATTTTGGTTAAATGTTTTTTCCTTAGATCATCCAAAGAGCGTAACTTTTGCATATGGAATCTATTTTTGGTGTCATTTTTTTGTTAGTTCAATTTTTGGGATCTAGAGGTGTCTATATATATATATATATATATATATATATATATATATATATATAATTGGAATTTCTCTATGAGAAAGAAAAATTTATTTGTAAATGTCATGAGAAAAGGTTGCTTCTCTACAAGACATCATTGCCAAACTTATGCACTAAGGTTTCTCAACTTTGTGATGAAATTATTATTTTGCAAGCTACTAATGTCAGTGAGTAGGATATTATTACCTAGTTGCAAAATGTTAATCTTAGGGTTAAGACTGGGTTTCTCTCTTACAAGAATTTAACACCAAACTTAGTAATGAAGTGGCTTCATTACATGATATTAATGGAATCCAACAAAAATTTATTACTCATGTTGTGATCAATTGGACGATAAGGAAATTTTCATCTAGAATATATGCGAAGAAGTAAATTAATGAAAGGTAAGAAGGATATATTCACGAAAGGTAATCAATGCATATCTTGTAATTTTGATAGCGATTCAAATGTTATTGCTAGTACCTTGAAAAAGTGTGATGGATAAATTGGTGATTGGACTATGTGTACTAAGGATATCATATAAACCTTTCATTTTATTGGTCAAGGATGCATGCATGATTTTTTGAAGAAGGAAGAGATACTCGACAACTTGTGAAATAATATTCAATATTTTCCTAATGCCACTTCTTCTCATGTGTTATTGGCTAACAATTTTCTATTGGGATTGAGAAGCCAACTAAAAGGTTTGGTTCTAGAATGCTTTGCTAGATGGGTATATACAAATGATGGAATTCGTAAACATGGACATGAAATTGTTACTCCTATTGATCTTGAGATGAGACCAACACAAGCATGCCTTGGATATGTTGAGACTCATTGTCACATGGAAGTCATTATTCTACCATTGATTTGCAAAGGAATGACCCAACACCATATGTTGTTGATTTTTCTATTGATGATATGGCATAGCTTGAGTCTATCACTTTGGATGATTATTCTATTGATCTACAAGAACAAAATTCTACACCTTATGTCAAGTAGTAACCACATTCAACATATTATATTCAATCATATGAACACCCTAATCATTATGACCAGAGGAAGTCATCTAGGCATTGAAATTCCTCTTGGTACGGTAGCATATCATCTTACAAATATTTAGAGAAGAGGCATAGAAGGAAAAATATTAGATCAATGTTGAGTACTAGAGATTCTTGCGGTTGGATTGATGATTGATCATGGCAACATTTTGAGCAATTGTTTGAGAACTTCATATTGATGTGTATTATCCATTGTACAATCATGCAATGCTCTTGGATCCCTTTGATTGATTCATTTCAATGACAATCTCCTTTAGACATGTTTTGAAGGAAGTGTTATCACTCCAAGAAACTCTTTGAGGTTGTAATACAAAGATGCTTGGTAACTTAAAGTAAACTCGTTTTTGTGTTTTTGTATGTGTGGATCAATGGGATAACTCAACTACAATATAGTATCCAGACAGTCAAAATGAATAATCAAATAAACCAATGCCCTCAAGGATCAATAATCATATAATATCTTTAAGTGGGTGAAGAAGACAGTGCTTATAAACCAGATACACAATGATGGGTTTAATAAACAATGTAAGAAACTATTAATCAAGTTATGAACTGACTAATGAGATGACATTCATTTTGCAGTTAAAACAACTTGAATAAGAGTGCATAAGAAGGGTGGAAATATGACATTAATAGAGAGAGAAACTTGTGATCTGTATTATTATATGAAAAGTCTGTTACAAAGGTATAGCTCCTGTATCCAAAATCGACCCCCTCCTTCTATCAAATGATAGGTATTTATAACTTTGACAACAGATCTCATATCCTATAAACATGGATCTGGATTTCTAAATATGGAAAACAGAGTACAAAACTTAATACAATAAGATAAACTAATATTTAACCAAATAGATTTAATTTGATCACTACAAGTCGAATTTGATAGCTAAAGCATAATTTGGCAGTCTGTAGGTGAAAATCATAGATTCAGAAATCTGTCTTTGATGACTAGGAGATTTTCTATCAAGATTTATTGTGCCATTTGGTGTTATTTCCTCACCACATGTCTTTAAAGCTAGATGAGAAAGATGATTTATCTTCTCCTAATTATTATCCATCACTTGACACATTTCCCACGTGTTCAGGAATTAAAAAATCGTGATTTGGGTAGAAAGAAGACATTTTTGGACTCTTATGCGCTTTCACCAGCTAATTTTCTCTGAACCCGCCCCTTTAGCTGGTGAAAAGGAAATATTTCAATGGCTAACTAGCAGATTTCCGAACCAATGAGTTGGTGAAAGCGCAGATTTTTTAATGAAAACTGCCTTGGGAAAAATCAAATTTATGAACCGTGGAGAGTTTGTTTTACATGCTTGAATAGTCAATTGAAATATAGAAATCCTAAGCTTTCCAATGGTACTTTTAGATATGTTTTTAAATCTTGGGAAGGTAGTCAAAATTCCTACACAATATGAGGCATCATTTTTCAAACAAATTTCAGAATGAATTATTTGGTCGCTAACATCTAGCTCCAACTGGGAAGGAGACCTCCCTGCGAGGTTTCCAAGAACCTAGAAGACCTTGTGCCTTTAGTGTTGGGCATGGAGTCATTTGGCCTTTACAATTTATCATTTGAAAACCTATAGCAACTTGTAACCTGCTTGTTTATTCATTTAATCAATCACAGATCTCAATGCTAAATACAAACTGCTTAATATCTATCTAAGAAAAATGCATGATGAATTGTTAATCTGAACTTTTCATCTCATCATCTTCCTCTCTACAATCTTCCTGTGTCTGTGAATCAGAAAATTGAGGGTTACACTTTCACCAGCTCACTTTTTTTTGGAAATGCCATTTAGTCGTTGAAACCTTGAACTTTCACCGGCTAACTTCAGCTTCAAAACATAGATTAGTCGTTGAAAAGATTTTCTTTGATTTTTGGAAATACCTTTTGACAATCGATTTACTATAGGAATAAACAATTTATATCCTACACTTTGACATTTAAATTTCTAAAAAATGTATGGAACTCTATTTATGACCATGTTATCTCCAAAAATTTTGGCTTTTTCACTTAATCTTCTGCTAAACTAAAAATTGTCTGTAATTTGTTGTATTGATCAATAATGAATTCACAGTTGAAATTCTCAAATGGAAACCTATTTAGAGACCTCTCAGTCATCATTTCCAAGGCACACGATGAATAGTAATGTGTGCCAGATATTTTTTTTGTCTTTTATTTCAGTTATCAATAGGGTAAGTGAAAGCAAGTTACTGATGACCTGGGTACTAGCAAACACTTCCGAGAAATTTTTCATTTGAAGTTTCCATAAATATATGATCCCGGAAATAAGCGTGCCTTTGACAAAAAAAGTTCTATCATATCATTGATCATCTCTGGATTTCTTTCCCGGGGAAAAAGTAATCTCCCAAAATGCAAATGTTGATGAATTCACAATCGAACAATCTTTTGTGTTTCGATATTTGCTAAATATTTGTGGAAAATTATTTTGTCCACAAGATTTCTACCTACACGCCATATGAATTTACAGAGGGTTTATTGAATGGTGAATAACTCAACACTCACATATTGGAAGAAATAACTTCAATATCTGTAATATTCAGATATGGGAATCGATCTCTATATGATCTCTTAGCATAGGAATTTAATGAAAATTCCTCTTGGGTTGTCACTTGAAATGCACTATGTATTTCAAAAAACACTAAACTCTTGTGTGTTGCCTTTGAAACCAGTATCTTTCAACTTGTTGCTTGAGCCACCTACATCTTTACAAGACCAAATTTTCTACACATAGATTATCTGCCTGCAGCCTGCCTATTTATTTCATAAATCAACAAATGAACATGATCTACTGGCTCATATGACGAGCTTATTCACTGCTTACTCATACTCTAACCATTGTAATTATGCTCAATCTTGTAAACTCATGCTTCCAATGAAGGCATATCAGATATTGATTTACTGAACATGTTATTGATCTTGACCTGACAAATAATTGAATCCATAGCCAACAAAAAAGTAGTTTGAACTGATGACAAAGCCAATTTTCATCTGACCAAAATACTTTAACATATATTTTGTTAGATTCTAAATAGTTTGTGATAGGGTCATTAAAACCATAAAAGAATACCTCTTTGAACTGTTGATCTAACTGACTGTATTGTAGTTGTCGGTTTCTTTCACTGATCTTAATGTTGAAAGTGGACTGCTCAACCTTTGTTGGAGAAAAATGCAAGTTGAACTGCTAATTTGAACCTTTCTGCTCCTCTTCACCATATCTCTATAGTATGATTTCATCATGATGATATGTTGGCTTATCACGACTAACAATTTCTTCTTCAACAATAATATCTTTACAGGATATATCAAAACTAAAAAGATCTTATTTAGACTTTTGAAAAACAGATTGGTAACACGCATCAATTACAGCGTAGCACATTTTTTATCATCTGTCTTCTGAAAAATGGAATTAGATAAATTTCTAGTAGACAACAAGCTTTCAGAAATATCAACAACTCCTTCCTTATCATAATTTGAAATAACATATTCATAAGAAGAAGAATGTTTTTGATACTCTAGTTGGAGATAAGACAGTCTCTAAAAATCTTGTTGCACAAGGTTACTGCAAATTCCCATGATCTGGAAATCTGGAAACTGTGTATCATTTGCATGTGTAGCTAAAGAATCTAATTCTTCAGATTCATGAAAATCAGAAATAAAGGTAATAGGAAAACCCTTAGCTTCTTCATCAGTCTTTCCTAATTCATGTTTATGAGGAGACATATCATAGTGAAGATCGTTTGAAAGATGATGTAAATTTTGAGAAAAAGATTCTTCCCTATTAACATCTTCAACTCTTTTGTGCAATTCATATTCTACACAACAATTATCAAATAAAAACTTATATGGAAAGAACCTTTTGCAGTGCTCATTAAATAATCTGTGAAAATCCTTCAATGATGAAATATTGGAAGGAGGTAAAGAGAAATACCACTGACGTGCATCACCATACAATGAATGCATGAGCATCTTCATACGAACATCTTCATGTTGTAGATCTAATAAATCCATGCACTCATGGAATTTGAGGAGGTGTTCTGCAGGATTGTCTTCTTTGTTCTCTTTGAAGACAGGTAGAAAATCTCCCCATTCTGACATATCAGGTATTGGATGTGGGAAACTAGGAACTGAAGAAAATTCAAGAGGTGCAAACCTCCGAGCCAAAATGGCAGCAAATTCTTTCGACATTTGATTATTGTGGAGCCGCCACTGAATCTGTCTTTCATGGAGTCGCTAGATAKATGATTACAACCAATATAATGTCCAGGCTTTGTCTATCATCAAAGTTGGATATATGTCGTCTCCCAGGGAAGCTGAGCTTCAATCCCCTCTCCCCGACAATGGTGCCAATTTGTTATCACTCCAAGAAACTCTTTGAGGTTGTAAGACAAAGATGCTTGGTAACTTAAAGTAAACTTGTTTTTGTGTTTTTGTATGTGTGGATCAATGGGATAACTCAACTACAATATAGTATCCAGACAGTCAAAATGAATAATCAAATAAACCAATGCCCTCGAGGATCAATAATCAGATAATAGCTTTAAGTGAGTGACGAAGACAGTGCTTATAACCCAGATACACAATGATGGGTTTAATAAACAATGTAAGAGACTATTAATCAAGTTATGAACTGACTAATGAGATGACAGTCATTTTGCAGTTAAAACAACTTGAATAAGAGTGCAGAAGAAGGGTGGAAATCTGACATTAATAGAGAGAGAAACTTGTGATCTGTATTATCATATGAAAAGTTTGTTACAAAGGTATAGTTCCTATATCCAAAATCGACCCCCTCCTTCTATCAAATGATAGGTATTTATATCTTTTACAACAAATCTCAGATCATATAAACATGGATCTAGATTTCTAAATATGGAAAACAGAGTACAAAACTTAATACAATAAGATAACCTAATATTTAACCAAATATATTTAATCTGATCACTACAAGTCGAATTTGACAGCTAAAGCATAATTTGGCAGTTTGTAGGTGAAAATCACATATTCAAAAATCTGTCTTTGATGACTAGAAGATTTTATGTCAAGAGTTATTGTGCCATTTGGTGTTATTTCCTCACCACATGTCTTTAAAGATGGATGAGAAATATGATTTAGCTTCTCCTAATTATTATCCATCATTTGACACCTTTCCCGCGTGTTTAGGATTTAAAAAATCGCGATTTGGGCAGAAATAAGACGTTTCTAGATTTGTATGCGCTTTCACCAACTAATTTTCCCTGAATCCACCACTTTAGCTGGTGAAAAGGAAAGCTTTCAATGGCTAACTAGCAGATTTCCGAACCAATGAGCTGGTGAAAGTGCAGATTTTTTAATGAGAACTTCCTTGGGAAAAAACAAATTTCAGAACTGTGGAGAGTCGGTTTTACATGCTTGAATAGTCGATTGACATCTAGAAATCCTAAGCTTTCCAATGGTACTTTCAGATCTGTTTTTAGAGCTTGGGAAGGCAGTCAAAATTCCTCCACAAGATGAGGCATCATTTTTCAAACAAATTTCAGAATGAATTATTTGATCGCTAATAGGAAGCATTAAATGTTAGCATGTTTGAAGGGAAAACCATCTTGTGCATGCAATGTTATGAGGACATGTTTTTTATTGTAGGTTTTTGGTTGTTTCTTCTTTGGAATTTAACATGTTTGATGGGAATAACATCTTGTTGCATATAGTATTTCACTTATGAGTCTTATTGACTATCATGAGCATTGTATGGTCAGGCGCCTTATTGTAATTATCATATTCTATGTTTTGGAGACTATTTTTTTGATATCATGGTGACAATTTCTTTGACAACGTTGAGGGATTCTTAGTTTCATTCTAAAAAATCATTTTTGCTACACTACTTTTTGAAAAGGTTTGTCTAAAGGTGTTTTGGAGGTCATAGTTTTGCAAATGGACTCTCCAAAGAGAGCATGGTTGTACCTTATAATGTTTAGGATTTGATTGTCAACATCAATTACTAAATTTTTATTCTTATCGAGTAAAAAAAAAGGCCAAGTGTTGGGTTGTAATTTTTACTTGGTCTCTCTAAATTGTGTTAAAGGGTGAATGTGAGAGTATGTAAACTTGACCTATTGGAATTTTAAATCACATTGAGGGTTAGTTATATGGGTTTTGTAGTACTACATTTGAGGGCTTATGGGAAATTAACTGAAACCCTAAACTTGTATATATTTGAGGCCTTAGCCTCATTGGCACATCATTAAAGAAAATCATTTATGACGTGGGGTTTTCATAGTTTCTCCACTATACTTTTGTGTGGTGTTGTGATCATATGTATTGGGATTTATTTATTTGGTCTTGATTATTAAGTTATGACAAAGTTATAGTTTCTATGAGCCAAGTCCAATGCCATTAATTTAACATGGTATAAGAGCATGGTTTTCTAACGAAAGGAGTGAATATTTTGTTTGAAATCATTCAATTTAGATATCTATGTGTATCCCTTCACCTTTATTTATTGTAAGGATGATTTAGGTTTGGCCCTCTCCTCAGGGAAAGTATTTATTCTAGATACCATCCCTAATCAAACATGCATATAGGCTAGGCATAGTATTGCACAAAGAGTCTCATCTTATTTTTTAGCCTTTTAGTATCTACATGTAAAATTATTCCCCATTTGATAAAATATCAATTCAAGCAATGGCATTGTTCAAAACGTTTAGTTGCCCACTGTCGGCTACAAAACCATGGAAAGAGTGTTAGCAAATGACATTGTCCTATGCATCTCTAAAATCTTGTAAGAAAGACTCTTTGATAGTATATAGCGCAACCCATAAATTTGAGCCACATGATAACAATAATACCTTTCCATACTAAATGCCTCTCATTTATTTGGAAAAATGGTTGGAGCATTACAGGGAAAGAAACAAATCAAGACAACATATTCAAAAGGTCATCTAACCATAATTGCAGTCAAGTTTTACCATATTAATATTTTGATTATAACACAACAATTTGTCTAATGTTAACAAGAACACACAAATGCCTAAAATTACTTTTGGTGAGGATTTATTCTTATAAGGTTTTATCATGGATCATGAACATTTCTCAATTAAATGGGATGTCAAGGGTAAATAATTTAAAGAGCCATAATATATCAAATTTGTGTCATTGTTACCATAAAGTGTTAGAATTTAGAGTGCACTCAGATCAGTGCACACACACACCTCAGGTTTGGTCTATGTTCTCAACATAATACACAAACTTACACAATTTGAATTGTAAACATAAACACATTGAAATACCTGTACCAGTCCTCAAGAAACCCTCACAACTATTGGTTGTGACATACCTGTTGTACCGGTTGTTGCAGCCTCAAAAACATTGCCCAGTAGTTCTGTAGCTGACATCCTAGCCTCCAAAAAAAACCCAACACTTGGTTGTTGTCTTAAGCCACCAAACTGAGTCTCCTCCTTACCTACGAAAACCATTTTCTTTATCGAGAAGGCCTCTAAACCACAGGTCGATCCCTTCAGGTTTAGTAGTTTCATGTCCTAATCTTGTGACATCCTCCCCTAGGCTAGTCGATCCCCTTCCTACTTGATGGAATCCTCATACAGACCTACAATTTCCACAAAATTCATCACCTAGTCGTTGCTACCGTAGTCTCCTAGGCCAAGCTCTTCTCTCCACAAAACCTCCCCAAAACAAGGATAAGACATCAAAACTAAGACCTTTCAGCCTCCTCCATGTCTGGACTAAAATCACCAAGACTCTCCACCCAAGAATGAAATGTCACAATGACCTTATGTCCTTTTTATAAACTTCTAATGTTGAGTAAAATCCCCTTCACAAATTCAACATTAAATTAGAATATTTTAATCCTCCTTGTGGGTGTGAAGCCCCAACACAATCCTACAACACCCATCACCAAATCCACATAGCCCCTAGCTCTAATCCAAGGGGGTTTTCACCAAAACGAAAGTGCAATCAGGTGCCAACAAAGATTCTCACATTCCTAGCACCAAGGCCATGTGAGAATCCCTGCTCGAAGCTACAAAACATAAACACTCCCTCTTAGCGAGGGAGGTATTCTCACCCACTCCAATATCTTGGAAGTAACTCTATATCCCATCCTAGATCCACTACCACAACTACATCCTACCCAAACATCTCAACCCATGAAATCTTCTTGACAGTCTTGGAATATTCCTCTCTCCCATATGGACCTAAAGGTAGACTCCCTCTGAACGGTTGACTCTCCCTCTAAGACTGTTGACTCCCTTTGAATCCACTGACTCCCTCTGAGGTCAGGCTCTCTCTAAGTATACACAACCTCTGGGGCTACCTTCTCCCTGTCTACTTTCACTTTTATACTGTTGGTCATGGCTCGCATAGGCTGTATCTTCTTCCTATACACATTTCTCTTTCTAACTCCAATACCATGGTTGTGTCTGATCTAGATACATGTGTATTCTGTAACAAAGTTGCATATCCCTTCTCCTCAATCGTTGAGTATGAGAACACACTCTCATCACACATATCACATTTTCCATTCGCAACACATCCCCTGAATCCATCTGGAATACCACTATTCTATATCCTTGTACTACATGCCTGGTCCTCGTACCAAGCTCCACGTACATACCTGAGTCATACACTGTGAAGATATTGAAAAAATTGTGTTCCCTTGTCATGTGTCAATGGCTCCCACTATATAATAACCATGCAATCCTCCAAGGAAAGCATCCTTCTTACCCAAGTCATGACCATCCAATGAAATTATTCCCAAGTCCATCATCCAGGTCACAAAAACTCTTCGTGTCTACACACATTGCAACAGAACCTGTGTCCTCTCTTTGAAGAGTCCCAAGTTGCAGATGGACACTTAGTCTAGTTCACTCCCTTTGAATCCACTGACTTCCTCTGAGTTATGGCTCCTTCTAAGTCTACACAACCTCCGGAGCTACCTTCTCCCTCTCTAGTATCACTCTGCTACTGTTGTTCATGGCTCGCATAGGATGGATCTTCTGCCTATACGCATTTCTCTTTCTAACTCCAAGACCATTTTTGTGTCTGATCTAGATACATGTTTGTCCTGGAACAAAGTTGAATACCCCTTCTCCTCAATCGTTGAGTATAAGAACACACTCCTGGCACACATATCACATTTTCCATTCGCAACACATCCTTTGAATCCATATGGAATACCATTGTTCCATATCCTTGTACTACATGCATGGTCCTCATACCAATATCCACGTACATACCTGATTCATACACTGTGAATCTCTCGAACAAATCTCATGCCCTTATCATGTGTCGGTAGCTCCCATTGTATAAGAACCATGCAATCCTCCAAGGAAATCATCCTGCTTACCCAATTCATGACCATCCAATGAAATTATTCCCAAGTCCATCATCCAGGTCACAAAAACTCTCTGTGTCTACACGTTGTAAAAAAACTTGTGTCCTCTCTCTGAAGAGTCCCAAGTTGTGGATGGACATTCAATCTAGTTCACTCTAGGCCTCTGCAGCTCATCTTTGCAATTGTCCTCGTCCTCTTGGATCAAATACATCATACACTAACGCACCTCGAAAATGTGCAACTCTCTGGGCCATTGAGGACTCTAACTCATCAAAATTCCATCCATACAAATCTATATCTTCTGCGTTAAAGAACCCTAGATGCACCCATCACAACTCACTATGACAAGCCATCAAAATTCCATCCAAGGGAATGGAAACCCATTGTTATATTTTTCTTTATTTACAAAGAAATAGAGTTACCAGTTTTCTTTTACTTCTTTAACATTAACAATTATAGCATGTATTGAACAATAAGAGCAACATAAACAAGATACAATAGAACACAAGAGATTTATCCTAGGAAAACTCCAAATGGGGGAAAAAACCAACAACCTTTCTTAGATAGATTTCATCCAATATAATCTACCATGAACCAACTCTTAAGAGGTACAGACAAAGAATAAACCCTAGCACTAGGCTAGTGCACAAGCTAGTGCTTGCAGCAACATCATACAATAATAGTGCACCTCCTTAGAGAGATAGCACACAAGAGAAGAGCCACCACAAAGAATAACCAAGAACCTCCATTGTGTCTCCTTCTTCTCCTCAGACTTGTGCTTTCTTATTCAATGAGAGAGTGAGTGTGTTGTGTGTCAAATGAACAATATGTCTCCTCTATTTATAGTCTTCAAGTTACCTTTCCTAGGCCAACTTCTCCTTTGGGGATTCTTATTTTACTTTATTATTTTCCTGTGGGACGAATTCTCTTATGGTGTGTTCTTATGTTGTTTAATGGTATTCCTTGGACTTCTGGAATCTTCTTCTCTTTTAAGAAAGGTTGTCTAGATGAAATTTTCTCCCGCAGCTACCAAAACATCAACACTCCCTCTTAGCTAGGGAGGTATCTTTCCATCATGTTTTCATCTAGTAGTCCACTGACTACTCTGCAATCAACTAGTAGCACACATATACTACCATGCCATCAGTAGCTCAAATCATTTTTCATGGTCTCCATGACTATGATGTGATCAACTAGTAGCATACAACTACTCCCAAATGATATGGTAATCTCCATGATAATCATCTAGTAGCACACAACTACTACAATGCCATCCAATCTGATGCAAATCATAGTAGTACACAACTACTACAATGTCGTCCAATCTGCTGCCAAATCATAGTAGTTTTTGGCACAGGGACAGACCCGGGGTTCAATGCTCAAGAGCACACCAACAAAGCCCTAACTACCGGCCCTTTCTGCAACACCTGCAAAGCATATGAAGTCTCACCCGAGGTAGAGGCATGGGTGGTTGCAAGACTCAGGTGTCTACAACCTTAGCTGGGACACAGATCTGTGATTAGATCACTTAGCATCGATCATTTAATATTCAACCCTTATTCTACTTCACAGATAGCATAGAGCATTGTGGTGTACACTCAGGTCTACAATATTTCAGTACTTAACCATAGTAACCCAGATTAGATCCAGTAGATCAGCACTAAGCATCTTCATACACATCAGATCTAACAATCATATATGTCTAAGAATCACAGAGAATAAGTGGATATATCAAAGAACATAGCATAAACAAAAACACATTGAATAAAATCACAGAGCATAACACGCAGACTTACGTGGTTCACCCCCACCTTGGGGCTACGTCCACAAGATTTTCTTCTTTATTATCGTCTTCAATCTGTTATAAGCACAAATCCTCCAAAACCTTTCTCCACATAGGACAGAAGATCTGCGCAGCTCACTAGATCCTTCTTCCTTGTGTTACAGCACTTAGCTTTCTATAGCAACCTCACAGTAACTTGCACTTAGCCTTGCAAGCCTTACACAGTTCGCACAGAGCACTTATTCAACATCACATAGATGCACTACCAATTGCACTAAGCAATCATATCTACTACTTCTTACATTTCCTATCCTTCTATTTATACATTACAAAAGTGGGCCTAAGTGTGGGTAAACCCATGGTCCGGCATCCCTTTCCCATTACATTAACCCAAAACCCTAAAAGGGCCCAAAAGTGGACCGATATCCCGTGATCTTTGCTTCCCCTGGTGCTCCATCTTTGACAGGCTGTCGAAGTCCAAAAATGGTCAAATATGACCAAGTGTTCCTCAAAACTTGGTCAAGGGCCAACAGTAGTACACAACTACTTTCCAGTGGTACACAACCACCGCCATAGTAGTACACAACTATTGTCCAGTGGTACATAACCACCACCAATGGTACACAAACACAACTATAGTAGTACACAACTATTTTCCAGTTATACACAATCACCACCAGTGGTATACAACCACCATAGTAGCACATAGCTATTGTCCAGTGACACATAGTCACCGCTAGTGGTACACAACCACCATAGTAGCACACAACTATTGTCCAATGACACATAGTGATTGCCAATGGTACACAACCACCATAGTAGCACACAACTACTGTCCAATGACACATAGTGATTTCCAATGGTACACAACCACCATAGTAGCACACAACTACTGTCCAATGACACACAATCACCATCATAGTCTCACGACTAAGTTGTGATGTTTATTCTCTCCCTTGTATATGGTAGTGCATTACCCCCTCAATCACCTCACATGACTAATCTAGGGAACCCTTGGCCAGAGGGGTTAGCCGGCTGGAGGAGAAACATCACACCTCCCTCTCAACAAGGGTGAAAATTATACATCATTCCAAGCTTGTCTCTTAAGTACTCATACTTCACTCTAGACAGAGGCTTGGTGAGAATGTCCACTATCTTCTCATTTGTGGATCTGTACTAGAGCTCCACAAATCCTCTCTACACCATGTCTCAAATGTAATAATACTTGATATCTATGTTCTTTGACTTGTCATGAAAGACATCATTCTATGAAAGCTTCACACAACTTTGATTGTCACAATGTATCAAAGTTGGCTCCAACTATAGATCAAATATCCCTACAAGCAACTTCTGAAGCCACGCTGCTTCACAACTTGTAACACTAGTTTTGATATAATATGCCTATGTTGTACTAAGTGCCACTGATGTTTGTTTCCTACTTAACCATGAGATCATACCTGATCCCAAACTAAAGTAGAATCCATATGTTCTTTTCCAGTCCACTGCACTCCCTGCCCAGTCAGAGTTTGTATAAGCCTGCAGCTTCATAGCTCCATCTGAGACATATCTCAATCCATATCTAATTGTACCACGTAGGTACCTCAACATATCTTTTGTTGCCATCTAATGTACATGTCTAAGTTCAACCATGTACTGACTCAAAGTGTTTACTACAAAGAATATATTTGGACTGGTGTTAACCAAGTACATTAAGGATCCAATCAGTTGTATGTACATCATGGGATCCACCAAATCTGAAGATGAATCATTCAGAAGCTTCAAATTTATCATCATAGGTGTGGCCATGAACTTGCAGTCCATCATCACGAATCTCTGCAGGATCTCAACAATATATTTTCCTTGGCTAAGGAAAATATCATCTGCTTTCTACCACACCTCCAATCCCAAGAAAGAATGCATCAGACCTATATCCTTCATATCAAACTCTGAAGTGAGCTCCCTCTTGCACCCAACAATGAGCTTCTCATCTCTTGTTAGAAACAAGTCATCCACATATAGAACCAAGATCAGCGGGAAACCATTCTCAACCTTGTAGTAAAGGTTGGGATCTGCATAACTCTTGGTAAACCCCAATATCATCAGGTAGGTATCTATCATGGCATACCATACCCTGGGTGCCTTCTTTATTCTGTACAAATCCTTCTTCAGTTTTCACACATGGGACTCCTTCCCATGAATCGCAAACCATTGTGGCTACTCTATTTACACTTCTTCCTCAATCACATGATTCAGTAAAATAGTCTTGACACCCATCCGGTGTAATTTCCATCCCATGGAAGAATCAATCGCAATAATCGATTTGATGGAAGTGTACTTTGCTATTGGAGAAAAAGTCTCATCATAGTCTTCTCGGTCTTTCTGGGAGAAACCTCTAGCCATAAATATCGCTTTGTACTTCTCTATGTTTCCATCTACAACATGATTGATCTTGTATATCCACTTGGGAGTCACTATTGACTTTCCTTCTGGTCTCAAAACCACTTCCCACACATCATTCTTCATGATGGACTGATACTCCTCCATCACGGCATCCTTCCATTCCTTCTTCTTAGCAGCTTCTTCAAAGGTGGAAGGTTTTGAATCAATGATTTTTCTAATAAACACCACATAGCTGGAAAACTTGTGTGGTCTCTTGCTCTCTCTAAAATATCATTTGGGAGATGCATGTCCTTCATCTTCTTGCAAGGTGTTTCAGAGCCAAGTTGGTCTCTTCCTAGTGACTACAGCTTCTCTGGGTGGATCTACAGGTATCTCTGACTCTACCATCTCATTCTGAACTTATGAAATGGGTTCTTCAGGTGTAGATTCTACCATGATTAAATCCTTTGAAGCCTCCTACTTCTCTCGGTCCTCATCCAGGTGAGACTCGCTTGATCTTCTGAAGGCTTCCTCTTCAACACATCTTACATTTCGGCTGATCTCAATCTGTCTCTGCCCGGGAATGTATATTTTGTAATCCTTTGAAGTTTCATTGTATCCAACGAAGGTGCCCTTCTTTCCTAAAGGTTCCAACTTCATTCTCTTTTCCTTTGGAACATGTATAAACACTAGACAACCAAAAATCCTCAAGTGATTGACTTATGGTTTCTTTCTAGTGAACACCTCTTTAGGTGTCTTGTTCCCCAATATCTTGTGAGGAATTCTATTATGAACATACATGACTGTATTGGAAGCTTCTGCCCATAAATGCATGGGTAATCCCCGATCATGGATCATTTCTTTGGCTAGTTCTACAATGGATCTATTCTTTCTTTCTACGTGCTAGGGGTTGTAGGGAGTTGTTATATCCCTCTTAATTCCTACTTCTCTGCAAAAGTATTTAAACTCTTTTGAGGTGTACTCACCTCCATTATCAGATCTCAAGACTTTAATCTTCCTTTCAAAGAGATTTTTAACTAAAGCCTTGAATTCCTGAAATTTGTGGAATACTTCATCTTTCGCTTTCAAGAAGTAGATCCATGTCTTTTTAGAATAGTCATCTATGAATAAGACATAGTATAAAAAGTTTCCTAAGGATGGCACTATCATATGTCTGCATACATCAGAGTGTTTGATTCCCAAGATCCCCTTGGACTTGTTGTCACTGCTAGTAAAGCTTCCCTTGACATTCTTTCCAAGTGCGCAATCTTTGCATACTCCATAATGTTCTACCTGAATGTTTGGTAGACCTATAACCATCTTTCTCAATACTGGTAGCGCTCTATAGTTTATGTGAGAAATTATTTTGTGCCATAGCTCACTAGAGCTTACATTGTTATGTACAAGGGCTTGTTCTTGGTGTCCCTTCAATTTATACAATCCTCCCTCCTAGACACCAATCATGGTATCTTTATCTATGCTTGAATTCTTGGGCCATAGAAGAACTTGGCTATCCACAAAAGCTATCCTAAAACCTTTATCTTCCAAAGCAGGGATATAAAGTAGATTCTTCTTCAAGCCTTGTACAAACAAAATATCTTTAATTTAAAGAGGGTTATCTTAGTCAAGTTGTAGGGAGGCTTATCTAATGCCTTTGAATGCATGTTTGGAATCATCCCCAAGATCCACTTGAAGGGATGAACTCTTTTTTGTTAAGTTTGAAAGAGAATTTATGAATCCGATCATGTGCTTGGAAGCACCGTTATCTATAAGCCAAGTATCACTCCCTTGAGTGATAGTTCCTATGAGAGCTGAGAAAAATACAAATTATTCATCCTTTAAATTGTGATCTTCAATGTCTGTTGCATGTGAATGGTGCTTCTTCTTTCCCTTTACATGTATAAGAGGTTATTGTGTGACATAATGTCACATCTTCTTGCAATTGCAGTATCTTATCCTTGACGCATCCTTCTTGTAGTGTGGTTTCTTAGACTTCTTCAGACTGCCTTCTTCCCTTTCTTTCCTTTTCTTCATTTGAGCAACAAGGGCTCGATTTTCATCATCATTTTCTTCTGTGACTTGGATATTAATATGGATTCCTCTTGGGTACAATATGACCATAACTTGTTAAACTTGGGAAATTTGCTTCTAGCGCAAATACCTTGAACGAATGGATCCTGAGAGTAAGAAAATCCATTGAGTGTAGTAGTCACAAGGTCATTGTCATCTACTAGGTATCCAATAGTTCCTAATTGGTCCTTGATATGCGATATACTCATAAAATAATTGACAATTGTTTATGACTTGTTCATTGTCACGTTTCTGAGTTGATGCCTTAGAGTAAGCTTTTGTTCGGTATTCTTACTTTCATAAATTTTGGTTAGGGAATCAAACATTTCCTTCGGTCACTTCAGTTCTAATACATTAGGTATCAGATGGTGTTTTATTGAGTCTGTTAAGATCCTATTGGCCTTGACTTCATTATTCGTGAACTTTGCTTTAGTTTCTTCATCTTCAGGTTCTAGAAATACCTGCTTGACGTGATCCAATAGCTCATTTTCTTCTATAATGATAATAAATCTATACTTCCAGGATCCAAAGTTATCTACTCCATCCAATCTATCTTCAACTCTCATATTGGTTGACATTTTCACTAGTAGAAACCCTAGATCTGATAAATTTCAAATTTATGATCTTTCACGGAACTGCATCCAGAGTGTTGCAGGGGGTGCACTAGGGTAGGGAGAATTGTTATGTGGTGAAAATAGTCCCAATGCCTTGGAACTAGTGCTCAATGATCTTGACAAAGTATCCTAGTGCAACGACAAGGTACTATTGCAAACGATCCTCCTTCTAGTGGTCAAATTGTTTTGAAGGTAACGAGCTCTGATTCCATGTTAGATTTTTCTTTATTTACATAGAAGTAGAGTTACCAACGTTCTTTTACTTATTTAACATTAATATTTATAGCATGTATTGAACAATAAGAGTAGCATAAACAAGATACAAGTGAACACAAGATATTTATCTTTGGAAAACCCCAAATGGGGAAAAAACCTAACAACCTTTCTTATATAGATTATGTCCAATATAATCCACCATGAACCAGCTCTTAAGAGTTACAGATGTTAGCACTTCGTAAATCCATTCAGCTGATAAACAGACGATGAAGGTAACTTTTTGATGCAGGAGCATCGCCAACAACAAGCGAGCGTGGAACAAACACCAACGCATTTTGGCACATGATGAATTGTTTGAAATGTTTTGAAGTTGGATACGCCAAACTTAAATGAGACAATTAAGAAAGGGAGTACTTGTAGATTGTAATCAGACCTTGAGCGTCCCACTCTCGTCTGAAGGATTAAGAGGCATTTATGCTAGTAAATGTAAGTAGGTAGACTTGAATTCTTAGATTAGACAGTTTTAGGAGCCGAAGGGAAAACGGATATAGACACCCTCACTTGTATCATTGTAACATTAGCATGATCAATAGAGCATAGAGGAGAAGAAGCAGAGAGCTATGTAGAGTAAAAACCCATGTACAAAAGTTCTGGATTAATACAAATATCTTTAGTTCAGACTCATGTTGTTCAATTGTTTTATGTGTTTGTACATGCTGATTGATATATGCTTGTTTACTCTCTGTTATGCATTTGATTTGATGCGTGAATGTATGATTTCATATTTAATGTCTAAAATCTTAAGAGAGGGAGAGTAAGGAATGAGTTTCAATGGTTTCTCTGTCTGAGCGAGAGTTTTCCTCCAAGGAGTGCATCGAAATTTTCCACAAGGTGTGCGTTGACAGAAAATAGAGGTCGTCTCTGAAAGCTCAAGAGGGATAACATTGTTCTCTTTCTCGCAGAAGTGCAAGTTAAGAATAGGATCCGTGCAAGGTGTGCGCATGCCGAGTAGATTCTCAAAGTTTGCAACCTGAGGGAGTTGTTGAAAGACTATTGTCATAGAGAGTGCGCAGAGTCTAAGAATTCAAATACTTGGAAGTATTTGAAGGGTTGTCGCAAGGAGTGCGTGTAGGAGTCTTTTTGAAGACTCGAATTGTGGAGAAAGATCAGGAGGGATAGAGTCTTCGAAGTTGTCGAAGAGAAGGTCAAGAGGGCTAGTGCCTTGAAGTGTCGAAGGAGGCGCAGCGACATTGTTTTGTTGGTGGACAAGTTTCATGAAGGCATACTTGGTCATTTCATAGGAGCTGTCAAAGAGGCATTGGACAGTTGGAATTCTCCGTGGAGAATTCGCGACATTCTGAGAACCATCAAATCTTGTAGAGGAGAAAGAAGGGTTACGGTGAGTGTTTTTCTAAGTGCAAGCTCAGTAGAAATCGGGCCGTAGGATGTGAGCCAACAAGGGTCGTTGGATCACTCGCGTAATCTCATTTCGTGGATTCGCGAGTTGAAGGTTTAAAACCTTTGCATCAAGATTCGCGAGTTCGTGAGTAGCGAAGTCACAAGAGAATCGCAGTCGTCCATCTGAGGAGGACAGGTGGCAGAGATCAAGGGATCTCGTGAATTCATAGGTTCGCAAGGTGAGAGCCCAAAAGTTGGGTGCTCCAAGTCAAGAAGTTGTGAAATCGTGAGGAGCGAGGATAGCCATCGGATCCAGAGAATGGGAGGACCATTGGATCATGAACCCCATCGCCTATCACACATTCGGGGGTTCAGAGGTTGAGAGGAGTCACTTTTGACATCAGAAGTCGTGAAGTGTCGAGAGCGGAGGCTCGTGTGGACACATGGCAGAGCCATAAGGTGGGGCCTGCATGATAGATAGGCAAACATGCGTCGCCTGGAGGAGGGAGTCAATGCTCCATTGATTTCTCGCATCTCGTGGATTCGCAGGATAAGAGCATGAGAGCTCAACCCTTTGACTTGCAAAGTTGCAAGTAGCGAGAACGCGAGGGGGAAAATAAATATCACTTCTCGGGGGTTCGTGAAGGGAAGGTGCCAAGGTTAGATGCTACAACTCGCGAAGTGGTGAGTTGCAAGAAGTATGAAAGGAAGGTCAACCTTCACTGACTTTTAAGTCTTGGAGGTTCGCACGGGAAGAGCACGGATATTTAACCCTTTGACTTGCGAAGGTGCGAGTAGTGAGAGGAGCTAGCGTTAAGCCTAGTCGGCGGTCGTGCGAGGAAGGCGTTGATAGAGGAAGAGCCATACCCGTATTGGCATTTTGAGTATCGCAATATTAGAAAGGAAGAGTCGGGAGCCACGACTCATGAACTCGCTAGTAGCGAGTTGCGACAAGCACCTTTGGAATTGGGCCTTGGTCATAGCATTATGGTCGCACGAAAAAGCGGAGCTCGCGCCTAGTGTTGTTTGCACAGGGGAGCTTCCAAAAGGACCTGTGGATCGATTGAATTGAGATTCCAGCAAGGAATTGAAAGAGTCGATCCATCTCAAAGGAGATAAAGAAGATCCTGTGAGCGGATCTCGATCTGAGGGCTGATAGGTCTGTGTCAAGTGGTATCAGAGCTTGACTCTGTTTGCATACTTCAGACAGGGAAAGTGAGAAATAAAATCTCAGCGATGCCACCAAGAAGAAGAGACAGACAAACACCCAATCCGCCAGAGGAGAGGGAAATGCTAGGAGAAAGAGGTAGGCAAGTGCCAAATCTAGCCATGGAAAGAGATATACATGACATACGCACCAGACTCATGGATGTGGAAATAAAACAGAGGTGCATAGTTGGTGTTGGAGATGTCAGTGAATTTGAAAGTGAAGATGAAGCTGGACATGAAAGAGAAGAAGTTACAGCAGAAGATGCAGCAAATGAATGCCTAATTAGGGCTGCTGCAAGAATGAGTGATAGGAAAAAAATGGACATTCCAGTATACGAGGGAAACCTGGATGTTGAAGAGCTTCTAGACTGGATTAGAGCTCTAGACACATATTTTGACTATGAAGATGTCGAGGAAGACAAAAAGGTCAAACATGCTATCACAAGATTGAAAGGACATGCAGCGTTGTGGTGGGATGAGCTACAAGATGACAGACGCTGTAAAGGCAAGCAGAAGATCAAGATTTGGGATAGGATGATTGCAAAGATGAAGGCGAAATTCATTCCTAGGGATTACCAAATTACTTTGTTTCTAAGAATGCAGAATTTGAGACAGAAGATGATGTCAGTAAAGGAGTACACTGAAGAATTCTACAGGCTGAACATCAGGGAAGGTCATCGCGAAAGTGATGATGAAAAAGTTGCTAAGTACATGAATGGTCTGAGATACGACATTCAGGATGAGATGAGCATGATGACCATCCGAACAGTGGAAGATGTTTATCAGATGGCTCTAAAAGCTGAAGAGAAGCTGAGCCGAAAACAAGGTCAAAGAGGTCGAGGCAGAAGTCAAGCCAGAGACAAATCAGTTGCCCAGGATAGAAATCAGAAACCCAAGGAAGAGTGGAAGAAACCTCAGACTCAAACTGAGAGAGGTGGAAGCTCACAGAGAGGGCAGTATACCAAACAGAGAGGTCAGTATGTTGATGGAAATATTTTTCCTCGTACCAGAGGTAGAGGAAGAGGAAGAGGTGGAGTGGTGAAATGCTTCACATGTGGAAAGGTCGTACATAAATCTTATGAGTGTCCAGATAGAAAGAAATAAGGTGGTGAAACTCACATTGCCAAAGTGCAAAGGCGAAATGTTGAGGCAGAAGATGTTGAAGGTGGAAGATCACTGATGATGCGAAAAGTTCTCTTAACGCCAAAGAAGGAGGTGGAGAGTTCAGTCCAAAGGAACAGACTTTTTCGGACCGCTTGCAAGACCAAAGACTGGGCATGCAAAGTCATCGTGGACAGTGGTAGCACTAATAATCTCATTTCTACAGAGATGGTAGAAAAGCTGGAGTTGGAGACTATTGAACATCCGAGTCCATACAGAGTTTCATGGCTACAAAAAGGACATCAGGTAAATGTCACTAAACAATGTTTAGTTGAGTTTAAAATAGGAGGGTATAAAGATGAAATACTCTATGATGTTATTCCCATGGATGTTTGTCATCTATTGTTGGGTAGACCATGGAAATATGACATAAATGTGATTCATGATAAGAGGAAGAACACATACACCCTAGAGAAGAATGGGAGAACTCACATGTTGCTTCCAATCAAAGATAAGGAGGTGAAACCTGAAGTAAGCAAAATTGTACTTCTCATGAGTGGAAAGGAACTTCTTATAGAGGTTAAGAAGAAGGAGGAACCGCAATTCATTGTGGTTAGGAAGCCTAAAATTGTTTTAACCAGTACAAGGGTAGATGATTTACCGAAAGAGGTTCAGAAACTGTTGGAAGAGTTTGCTGACATAGTAGTGGATGAACTACCTCATTCGTTGCCACCGATCAGAAGTGTGAGTCATCATATTGATCTCATACCTGGAGCTAGTTTACCAAACAAAGAAGTGTACAGATTGACGCCGTAGGAGAATGAAGAAGTCAAAAGACAAGTCCAGGACTTAATGGACAAGGGGTTGGTTAGAGAAAGATTGAGTCTGTGTGTTGTTCCGACAGTGCTCAGTCTGAAGAAAGACGGAGGCTAGAGGATGTGTACTGACTCAAGAGAAATTAACAAGATTATCATCATGTATAGATTCCCATTGCCAAGAATGGATGATTTGATGGATTTCTTGAGTGGAGCGAAATTTTTTTCTAAGATTGATTTGAAAAGTGGATATCATCATATTCGTATGAGAGAAGGTGATGAATGGAAGACAGCCTTCAAGACTAATGAAGGGTTGTATGAATGGATTGTTATGTCGTTTGGCTTAACAAACACACCGAGTACTTTCATGAGGTTGATGAATGAAGTCCTGAAGGATTTCATTGGAAAATTTGTCATTGTGTATCTTGATGACATACTGATTTTCAGTAAAACAGAGGCAGAGCATCTGAAACATTTGGCTACAGTGATGAAGAGGCTACAGCAAGAGAAGTTGCTAATAAACATGAAGAAATCCTCGTTCATGAAGACAAAACTCATTTATTTGGGGTTTGTTGTTTCTGCAAACAAGTTGAGGATGGATCCAGATAAGACGGAGGTAATTAAGAATTGGCCATCACCGAAGAGTATATTTGAGGTAAGAATTTTTCATGGATTGGCTAGTTTCTATCGAAAGTTCATCAGGAATTTCATTGGAATTAGTGCACCAATGATGGACACAGTGAAGAAGAGACACAAGAATTTTCACTAGACAGAAGAGGCTGAGAAAAGTTTTAATTTGCTAAAAAGGAAAATCACGGAACAACCAATTTTGGTGTCGCCGTATTTCAAAAAGACATTTCAGGTAAAATGTGATGCAAGTGGATTTTCAATAGGGGCAGTCTTGAGCCAAGAAGATAGGCCGATAGCATACTTCAGTGAGAAGCTGAATGAAGAGAAAGTGAAATACTCCACGTATGACAAGGAGTTCTATGTTATTATTCAGGCATTGAAGAAATGGAGGCATTAGTTAATCCACAAGGAGTTTGTATTATACAATGACAATCATGCTTTGCAATTTGTGACTCAACAGGAGAAGTTGAATCAAAGACATGTTAAATGGGTTGAATACATGCAGAAATTTACTTTTGTAACTAAGCATATTTCTGGAACTGCTAACAAAGTTGTTGATGCTTTGAGAAGGAAATGTTTGTTGTTGCAAGAGTTCAGAGTCAAAACACTGGGTTTTGATGATCTCAGGGACATGTACAGAGATGATCCAAATTTTGAGGAGGCATATGAAGCAGCTGAGAATCCAATTCTCAGGGACAGAAGTCAATGGATAGAATACATGATCCAGGAAGGATTATTGTTTAAGGGTAATCAACTTTGTATTCCAAAATGCTCCATGAGGGAGAATTTGTTGAAGGAGAAACACAGTGGAGGATTGGCCGAACATTTCGGTCATGAAAAGACGTTCTCAAAGTTAAACGAGTCATATTTTTGGCCAGGAATGAGAGCAGACGTCAAACGATTCGTGGACAAATGTAGAATTTGTCAGCATTCAAAAGGAAAGAAACATAATGCAGGATTATATCAACCATTACCCATACCAGAGAGGTCGTGGGATGCAGTTAGCATGGACTTCATATTGGGGTTGCCGAGAACACAAAGAGGGTTCGACTCGATTTTTGTAGTGGTGGATAGATTTTCTAAGATGGCACACTTCATACTGTGTCAGAAAACTAGTGACACAACTCACATTGTGAATCTGTTTTTCAAAGAGGTCATTCGACTTCATGGCTTGCCAAGGAGCATAGTTTTGGATCGAGACACCAAGTTCATGGGACACTTCTAGAGAACCTTATGGAAAAAGCTAGGAATGAACTTGTCATTCAGTTTAGCTTATCATCCTCAGACAGATGGACAGACAGAAGCTGTGAATAAGAGCTTGGGAGACTTGTTGAGGAGTTTGGTGACTAAACATCACAATCAATGGGACAACATTCTGCCACAGGTGGAATTTGCTTATAATGATTCAATCAATAGGAGCACAGGGAAGAGTTCATTCCAAATTGTTTATGGGACACAGCCAAGAGGAGTTTCTGAACTGAGGGATTCAGAACGGGATGAGATAAGAATTGCTAGTGCAGAAGATTTTGCCGAAGCAATGAAGGAACTTCACAGCCAAGTGAAAGAGCGATTGCAAAACTCGAGCCAAGAGTATAAGCGCAGAGCAGAGAAACACAGGAGACAACTTCAATTTGAGGTTGGTGATTTGATTCTGGAACATCTGAGAAAGGAAAGGTTCCCGAAGGGGACATATAACAAACTGAAGATGAAGAAGATCGGACCATGTAAGGTCTTGAAGAAATTTGGGGCAAATGCTTATGAGATTGAATTACCCGATGGGATCGGAATTTCTCCGATATTCAACATATTAGATTTGTACCCTTACAAAGATGAAGAAGCAGAAATAGGTAATGAAAAACCAGAGGTTCAGTGGACAAAACAGATGCCAGTTGTAGAGAAACCACAAATGGAAAGCATATTGGACAAAAGAGTTAGTAAGAGGACCAGGCGAAAGGAATATTTTGAATACTTGGTCAAGTGGAAGGGACATCCAGTTGAATATGCTAGCTAGGAGAATGAAGCAGAGATCAAAAGGCATGGGCAGACTGTGCAAGAGCTCATGGATAGGAGCCCATGAAAATTTTCAAGCGAGGGAGTATGATGCAAGAGCATCGCCAACAACAAGTGAGCATGGGACAAACGCCAACGCATTTTGGCACATGATGAATTGTTTGAAATGTTTTGAAGTTGGATACACCAAACTTAAATGAGACAATTAAGAAAGGGCGTACTTGTAGATTGTAATCATACCTTGAGCATCCCGCTCTCGTCTGAAGGATTAAGAGGCATTTATGCCAGTAAGTGTAAGTAAGTAGACTTGAATTCTTAGATTAGACAGTTTTAGGAGCTGTAGGGAAAACAGATATAGACACCCTCACTTGTATCATTGTAAGATTAGCATGATCAATAGAGCATAGAGGAGAAGAAGCAGAGAGTTGTGTAGAGTAAAAAACCATGTACAGAAGTTCTGGATTAATACAAAGATCTTTAGTTCAAACTCATGGTGTTCAATTGCTTTCTGTGTTTGTACATGTTGATTGATATATGCTTGTTTACTCTCTGTTATGCATTTGCTTTGATGCGTAAATGTATGATTTCATATTTAATGTCTGAAATCTGAAGAGAGGGAGAGTAAGGGATGAGTTTCAATTGTTTCTCTGTCTGAGCGATATTTTTCCTGCAAGGAGTGCAGCGAAATTGTCTGCAAGGTGTGCGTTGATAGAAAACAAAGGTCGTCTCTGAAATATCGGGAGGGATAACATTGTTCTCATTCTTGCAGAAGTGCAAGTTAAGCATAGGAGCCGTGCAAGGTGTGCACAGGTCGAGTATATTCTCAGAGTTTGCAACCTGAGGGAGTTGTTGAAAGACTGTTGTCGCAGAGAGTGCGCAGAGTCTAAGAATTCAAATACTTGGAAGTATTTGAAGGGTTTCCATAAGGAGTGCATGCAGGAGTCTTTTTGAAGACTCGAGTTATGGAGAAAGCTCAGGAGGGATAGAGTTTTTGAAGTTTTCAAAGAGAAGCTCAAGAGGGTTAGTGCCTTGAAGTGTCAAAGGAGGCGCAGCGGCGTTGTTTTGTTGGTGGACAAGTTTCGTGAAGGCATACTTGGTCATTTCGCAGGAGTTGTCAAGGAGGCATTGGACGATCGGAATTCTCCGTGGAGAATTTGCAAAGTTCCAAGAACTGTCAAATCTTGTAGAGGAGTAAGAAGGGTTACGGTGAGTGTTTTTCTAAGTGCAAGCTCAGAAGAAATCGGGCCATAGGATTTGAGCCAACAAGGGTCGTTGGATCACTCGCGTAATCTCATTTCGTGGTTTCACGAGTTGAAGGTTTAAAACCTTTGCATCAAGATTCGCGAGGTCACGAGTAGCGAAGTCACAAGAGAATCGCAGTCGTCCATCTAAGGAGGACAGGTGGCAGAGATCAAGGGATCTCGAGAATTCAGAGGTTCGCAAGGTGAGAGCCCAAAATTTGGGTGCTTCAAGTCACGAAGTTGTGAAATCACGAGGAGTGAGGATAGCCATTGGATCTAGAGAACGAGAGGACCGTTGGATCAGGAACCCCATCACCTATCGTGCATTAGAGGGTTCGGAGGTTGAGAGGAGTCACTTTCGACATCAGAAATCGCGAAGTGCCAAGAGAGGAGGCTCGTGTGGACACGTGGCAGAGCCATAAGGTGGGGCCCGCATGATAGATAGGCAGACACGTGTTGCCTGGAGGAGGGAGTCAACGCTCCATTGATTTCTCGCATCTCGGGGATTCGCGGGATAAGAGCATGAGAGCTCAACCCTTCGACTTGCAAAGTCGCGAGTAGCGAGAACGCGAAGGGGAAAATAAATATCGCTTCTCGGGGGTTCGTGAAGGGAAGGTGCCAAGGTTGGACGCTACAACTCGCGAAGTGGAGAGTTGCGAGAAGTACGAACGGAAGGTCAACCTTCGCTGAATTTTAAGTCTCAAAGGTTCGCACAGGAAGAGCACGGAGATTTAAACCTTCGACTTGTGAAGGTGTGAGTAGCGAGAGGAGCTAGCGTTAAGCCTAGCCAACGGTCGCGTGAGGAAGGCACTGACAAAGGAAGAGCAATACTCGTATCGGCATTTCGGGTATCGCGAGATTGGAAAGGAAGAGTCAGGAGCCACGACTCATGAACTCGCGAGTAGTGAGTTGTGAAAAGCACCTTTGGAATTGGGCCTTGGTCATAGCGCTGTGGTCGCATGAAAAGGCGGAGCTCGCGCCTAGTGTTGTTTGCACAGGGGAGCTTCCAAAAGGACCTGTGGATCGATTGAATGGAGATTTCAGCAAGGAATCGAAAGAGCCGATCCGGCTCAAAGGAGATAAAGAATGATCCTGTGAGCAGATCTCGGTCCGAGGGCTGATAGGTCTGTGTCACTTTTTCAACCAACTTTGAGACCTGAAAACTAGCCTTTCAGATCTGGAGAGGGCTCTCTCGAAAATGGCATGATCTCCGCGTAGGATATGACTTTGAAAGAAATGGCTAGATTTAACACCTATGATAAAATGGGTTCTGTTTATATTGGCGCAGGAAGGTAAGACTTGGGCTATGCAGTCAATCTAAGGAGGAGACGAGACAAATGACTCAGTGACTGGATTTCAGAGGATAAGGCTAGGCGAGCAACAACCTTCAGTGTAAAACCGTAATGTGTGGCTAGAGAAATTACAGGAAGTAACTCAAGAGCGTCGTTGTGGATGAATTCGGAGCTATCTTTAGATGAATACATTTTGTCTAAGTGGCACGAACAAGGGGCGTTGTAAAACGAATCCATAGGTTCGATAATTCGTTCTGAAATAGACAGAAAAAGATATGAAATAAATATAACAGGAAAGAACATACGCAAAGAAAGAAGCACAATACATCCAACTATTACAACTAGAATCTTTTCATCAAATCATAGGACCTTTGCATTAAATTTTGGTCAAAACTTCAGATTGCATACAATAGCTATCGTCTACCAAATTTTCCAACCAACCTGGCTTACATTGAAAAGATGAAATATATAAATGAGGGTGTCGCTTGGGCTACCCTTCTTCCTAACTCCTAACCCTTAGAACTAGGAAAATTGAGCAACATGCTCTAGAGACTCTTCGCATAGTCTTTTCCAAAAATAGACAATAATCACGCCTTTTTACTTACAGTTCACAATTTCTCCATGGGATCTGATCGTCGGTCAAGCTCTGGCATGGAGAAAATATGTGTCACGGTGTTCCTTTGAGAAGGTGTCTCGACGAATAGGTGTCTGTCAGGAGCTTTGTTGTCTATAAATAATGGCTTTGATTTCTGTGATGTGATCATTTGTTGAGAGTTGTGCGCAGTAATCAGTTGTTAGATCATCGTGGTCATTATCAAAATGGTAGTGTGCTTCAAAGAAAACGTATCATTCGAAATTTCCAATATTTGTCTCATCTTTAGCGAGTGCAGAAACGGGTGCCAACTAAATTTCTTTTTCCTGCGCACTCGCGAGAGCTACGCAGGCTTCTTTCTCAGTCGTTTCACATTCTATGGAATGTTTTGTGTGCCTTCCTTTCGTAAGTCTCTGTGCTTATTGTAGTTGTACAATGGTGTCTTGCGCCTCTCTGAGCTGAATTTTCCACCACACCGTGTTCCCTTTGCGACCCTTTGTTGTGGATGCTTTCGTGGCCTTTGTCACTAACTATCGCCTTAATTCCATGTTTTCCTGATAGAGCTCGGCGATGGCCATTTTTGCTCGCTCCAATTGTTGAGATGGAACTTTCTCATTCACTCTTGTGATATCCACTCTTCTTGTTCTTCTCTTGTCTTTGTGGCTCGATCCCTCGGTAGGTTCTAGCCAGATGGCGCACCAAAGTCATTATTCAACTATCAATCTGATGCACAGTTCTTCTGAAATTCGAGCTTCCACGATCTCTTGGTTTTTTCTCGGCCTGCTCCTCCTCTTAGGCATTTATTGCTGGGGAGAGGGGGATATTACTATCTCCCCTTCCTATGCGAATCCCTTCATTTTAGATTTTCCGCGAATTGATCTGGTCTTCTCTGTAGGTAAAAGAATAGTTCTTTTTACGTCTTTGGGAACGCCTATCGCAGGTGAGAATGAATCCCAATCCCTTTGAGGCTCGGATCTTATAGTTATGCTGCTCCACGCACCTTTCCTTACGCTTTGATAGGTCACCACGATGCAACCAAGGTGAACTATGCACGCAGTGTATCCAACAAACACACAGGAGGGAAGGTTCTGATCATGCTAGACTAGCAAGGGAAATTGCAAATAGAGTTTAGGTCTGGTTCTATGACTGAATAGAATGTCGAGCATCCAGGATTTATAACAAATCGGACGTGAGAGGAAATCATGCTGGAGGACAGTGAATTCATGGCGACGAGATGTTCCAAGCCAAGTTACAGGTTTTCCATGGAAAATGCCTGTGTGTAGGATACAGGAAATAAGGTTTGTTGGTCATGCATGATACGAACGTCATGATTTTTCATTCCCTCGGCCTCCATGATGAACTGATAATAACTATTGTACTTGCTGATGCAGCCTCTATTAACCACTTGACTTGACCTGGGGCATGTAGAGACTGGTTTCTCAACAGGACTCGACTTTCCTGGAAAAGAAATACCCGTACCTCTTATACAACTTTTGAATCAGATGTCCCTTCCCATTTCCAAGGGCCAACCAGACACTTGTTGACCTCAAACTCACAATGTTACGTACCTGACTTCACATGTTCGAGTGCATGGGTCATGACGTGACTTTCAAACTGACTCTAAATTGGAAAGAAAAATGGCGGCGCTAACATCTGGATTCAACGGGGATGTTATCCTCCCTGTGAGGTAGCAAAGCACAATAGACCAGGTGCTTGACCATTGGGCTTTATTTGACCTATACACAATGGGGAAAAAAAAAAAACCAATCCTATTTACGCAGCTTCTAAGACTTTAGAATAAACTTAGGGCGTTCACTTCAGGCTTCAATTTTTTGTCGACCTATAGAATCGACACAAAATAAAATGACTTATTTACAATGACAAATGACCTAAATAGATTTTACTCCATCAGGTAATGTTTTAGGAACCTGTCCTTTATAGGGCCCCAATCAAAACTTTATCCATCTAATCCTTATAGAAAATAAGCCTTTTTTCCGCTGTGATCGTAGATTCTGAACAGACCCGTCCAAAGGTGGTCGAACTTTGCATGCTTCCCTTTACCTTCATTTTTTGCGTCCCATCTCAAAACTATGTCACCCAACCGGAAATATTCTGGCTTAGAATGTTTATCGAAGGCTTTCTTTATATTTTCATGATGGAGCTGCAATTGATTATATACCTACTCTCTTTCCTGTTGTGTGTGAATTAGCTAATTGATCCTCCTCTACGCAACATTTGGCTCGGCCTCCTGATATTGCAACAACTTCCTGACGAGGGGTCCTAGTGAAGTAGGGAAAATTGTGTCTGTGCCGTAAACAATCTGGAAAGGCAATGTTGATATAGATTTCTTGGTGGTGACCTGGTCTTCCCATAGTGCGTAGATAAGATTTTTATGCCAGGCTCTCTTGTTTTCTTGCAGGAGTCTTATAAAAATCCTGGTCAGGATTTTATTTGAGGATTCTGCTAACCCATTTCCTTGTAGATAGTATGTCTTGGAATGCCCCGGGGTTATGTTATAATATTGACAAAATTTCTCCATCTCTTAGACTTGAATGTGGTTGCATTATCTGTAACAATCTTAACGGGGCACCCAAACCTTGACAAAATGTTTGTCTCCAGGAATTGGATAATGATTGCGTTGGTAGCTTGTTTTGTGGGGATCGCCTCTATCCATTTCGTGAAATAGTCGGTGGTCGTGAGTATCCACTTGTGTTGTGTGGAGGATGGCGGGTTTATCTCCCTTATGAAATCTAGACCCCACTGCATAAAACGTGCTTCGACTAAGATTGGCTTCAGCGGCAAGGACTGCAGTTTTCTTCTTTCGTTGAAAATCTGACATTTGTGGCAGTTGGAGACCTCCTTATATACGTCAGCGAAAATTGTAGGCTAGTAATAGCCTGCCCTTAGGATTTTTTGCACGGTGGTATTCCAATAGTGGTGTCCTCCACAGTCACCTTTGTGAAATTCTTGTATGGACCGCTTTGCGTCATCTTCCAATAAGCAACTCAACAATATTCCCCCGTGATCTTTCCAGTAGAGTGAGTTGTCCAGGATGCAGAACTTAACCACTTTGATCTTGAGAAATCTAGCCTTATTCTTAATCACGCCCAGAGGGGCCTAAAGATTCTCCAACACGTAGATGATGTCCGCGTATCATGGTGGGTCGATGAATTTCTGAGGCACCTACGTAGTTTTTTCTTCTTGGGGGAATTCTGACATATCAACGATGAAATTCATTCCTACAGCATCGCAGGCCAACTGCACCATCAAATTTGTGAGACCTTGACCTTTGATAAACTTTGTAGGCTTGATTTCAAAGTCATATTCTAACATGGCCGATATCCACTTGCCTCTCCTTCCTTCCGGGTTGGGTTGAGTTACAATATCCTTTACTGAACTACTAGGTACACAAATGATAACATGGGAGTGCAGTATGTATGTCCTGAATTCTTTCAAGGCCTTTACTAAGGCATATGCCTGCTTTTCCATGATGTCATACCTTAGTGGAGCGTCGCGCAACGTCCGGCTGAAATATTCTATGGGTTTTTCAAAATCCTTTTCGTTTTTCTGTAGCAGCACGCCGGCAATAGTGTGTTCTGAGGCAAGCGAAAACTGGAGGAAATATTTCGTAAAATATGGGCTACCTAGTACAGGAGCCTTTGTCAGTGCCACTTTGATATCCTCAAAATACTTATTGGCCTCTGGGTTCCACTTGATCTCGTTTCCCTTCCTAAGCATGCAAGTTATGTGTTTTATGATTTCCTCCAGGTTTGGGATGAATCTCCTAAAAAAATATACCTTTCCTAGGAAAGATTGTACCTCCTTTTTACTACACGGGGTTTCGATCTTCAGGATCCCTTCAACCCTTCTAGGGTCTATCTTAATGCCCTCTTTGGAAATGATGTGCGCTAACAACTTTCCTTCTTCTACCGTGAAGTGGGACTTCTTTGGATTCAGTGATATGCCAAATTTTATGCACTTCTGGAAAACTCTCTTCATGTGCTCGAGATGTTGTTTGTCAGAGGTAGAGTACATAGTGATGTCGTCTAGATAAATCACGATGAATTTTTCCCTTTCATAGGAAAACGCGATGTCCATGGCCCTCTGGAAAGTGGCTCCAGCATTCATCAGGCCGAACGACATCTTGGCATACATGAACGTTCCCCATGGAGTTGTGAAAGGCGTCTTCTCTCTATCATCCGGGTGGACCATGATCTGATTATATCCTAAGAATCCATCTAGCATAGACATCTTCTGGGACCCCACCACCTTTTGCAGGATGTAGTCCATTTTAGGAAGGGAATAGTGGTCCTTGAGAGACACTTTATTTAAATTTTGGAAGTCCACACACAGTCTTATCTCATCACTTTTCTTCCTTACAGGTACCATATTAGCTACCCATTTTGAGAATCTCAAAGAAAGAATGATTTTAGCATCGAAAAGATTTTTTACCTCTTTCTCGACCAATGGCAATAATAGGGGATTTATCTGTCTCAGCTTCTGTTTAAAAGGTTTTTGATCTTCCTTGAGAGGGATAACACATTGGATCACTTTAGTGTCATACACTTTCAGGTCATTGTAGCTCCATGTGAAGACGTCTGAGAAATATTTCATGAGATTTATATAGTCTTGCTTGACCTCTGGACTGAGTGTCTTGGATAATTTTACCATCTTCAGGTTCTCCTCAATCCCGATGTTGCAGTCTTTCACGTCTTCTCGTCAAACATCTTCTCTAACGGCACCAACCCCTTTGGAATAATATTATTTTTCAATTGTATTGTGTCCCTTCCTACGATCTGGTTTTGGAAAGGGTCATCGTCGTTGCACACATCCGTGCTCTCATCTTCGTCGTTGCAGCATTCCTCGTCAATGTTTTTTTTAGAGAAATCGTCGCTCATAAGGATGAATCTTTCCACATGTTTGTCATCATCAAACACTTGCAAGTGTTTGATATTATCAGGCACTGTCGGCCTGTGCCTGACCTCGATTTCATACTTTTTGTTTGGGAGTATGGGGATCTTAAAAACCAAGGCCAAGGTGGCAAACGCATCAACAATCTGATTTTTCTCTCTGGGGATAGCAGATAGGTATGTTCTGAGAATCCTTCGAGGAGGTCCAAATCCAAATTTATGTACGCCCTCAGCCTAGGGTGTTTGGTATGATATACACCCTTTACCTGATTTATGATCAGCTCGGAATCCCCGCACAATGTATCTTCTGCGCGCCCAATTCTTTCAAAACTTGTAAGCCCAAAATTAGTGCTTCATATTCGGCCATGTTGTTAGTGCACTCAAACGCGAGCTTGTATGAGCACAGCTTCATGCTTACTTCAGGGGGGCTCACCCATAAACTAGCCCCAACTCCTTCTCTTTTGACTACGTCGTCAAAAATCATGTTCCACACACTATTTTCTGCGCAGTCTTTTGGGTCAGCACAATCAGTTGTTTCTTGCGCGGTCTCCTCATTAGTTGTTACAATGGTTTTCGACTCTTCTTCTTCAAAATTCAGGTCATTGTAGAATATAGAAGACCCCACCTTGGTGTCGACGACGTATATGGGATGATTGTGTGGTTGCGTCTTGTTGCTTACCATGTACTTCAACAACACTTCTCTATGCAGCCTTATATCATGGCCAAAAATAGGGATAGTGGCGTATGACATATCCATCTGCAATGTGCCTTTCAACTTCGCAGCCCACAACCTCGAGAGAAGCATGTCGAATTTTAGGGGTATGTCTGCAACGACCACGTCCATGACCATGTTCTTAGCAGGGATTTGAGCCAGCGATACAACTAGGTCTTTGATAAGGCCCAAACACTTGACTTTCCTCAAATCAAAAGAGAAAAGGTATTTGTATGGCCTGATGACATCCAAACCTAGTACGTTCATGATCATATTCGACATGAGGTTGTGTGATGTGCCAAAATACAGCATGGCATTATGCAGGTTCATGTCCTAGATCTTTAGACTGATGTAGAAAGGAGGGACATCTTCGGTATCGCTTGTTTCTTCAATGCGCGGACCAAAAAGGATGGTGGGGTGATCATCTTGAAGATTCAAAGTATCGGGGGTCCCCCCTGTTTTCAACATTTTAATGATTTGTTCATGATACTTTCCCTTTATAATAAGTCCATTGAACGGGACAGAGATTTTTATTTTTTCCATCTTGTGTTCAAAATTGAAAGGGGGACAACTTTTCTCTACCTCTTTACCGCTTGCCTCCCGACCTGTCTCTTAGGCTTTCTTGGAGACCTCTTCCTTCGAATTAGCTTTCTCTATCGCATCTTTGGTCACATTGTCTGACCTTCTTCGGCTTGTGGAAGGAGTGTCTACCAAAGGCTTCCTTATGGGGTTTGTCTGTTGCGAGTCGGTAGGCATGTCCTTGCTCCGGAGGTTATACTTCTTCTGGAACTGCATGATGGCATTTTGATATCCTTTCCTGAACTCTTATGTCTCCCAAGATGACGCATCATCTGTTTTGAGTATCATATCATCGTCGGCCTCTGGCACGAAGTCTTCATTCCTACTCATATACTGATCATGCTCACTCTTCGTTAGGAACATGTGCGTGTTTTGGTCATCGCAACAATGTATCTAGTCATCGAACGTCTGGTCGAAATCCTCATCCGCGTAGTTGTTCTGGAAAGGAGGTCTCATTTGTTGGCCACCTTGATCCCTTTGCTCTTTTTGTTTTCTCTGTCTGATCTGAGGGATTTGACCTCTTCTAAGGTTCATATTTCTGGGAGGTGGGTCATTCTTTTGTCGCCTCAGTTGAACCTTGGTTTTATTTTTTCTGACGCCATCATGTTTACTTCGAATTTGTTAGGTAGCTAGAGAGGTAGTAGTGGGGGCCTAGAGGGCCCATAGTGATAATAGTGGAGACCATTCAATGTAAGGTGGACTAGGTCCACTATATTATTAAATAAGGCCCACTATGGTAGTTAGATATAATAAATGTAAGAGGACTTCCTAGAAGGTTCTACTTCTAGAAGATTTATCCTCTAGAATGTTCTTAGGTGATGGTAGCACTATATAAAGAGGTTCAAGCAATGTAACGGGACATGAAGAGAATTGTTGTATTTTGAGTGATATTTCAATAAGAGGATGCCCCCTCGAAGAGGAAAGTGAACAGGATAGGATCTCTTCCATAATAGGATCCATTATATGGTGTTTCCCTACCCTAAGGGTTTGATATAATAAAGTGGCGGTTTTCTATATGGTTTCATATATCTTGTGTTGTGATTGTATTCAGATATCTTTGGATCTATTGTGGTTCTTTTGTATTCAGTCTTTGGTTCTTAACAGACTTCGATAGCATTTCTCATTATAGCATCTAGATTCGTTGATCTTCTTTCTCTTAACAACAGGGAGAAATCATTTTCGAAGGAGTCTGTGTACCACAACTACGCAGTACCAGGGGGCGGCTTAACTTCTGCAGGAATCGAGTTGTACACTTTCAAAAAATGGGTCGAGAATTCCTGCACCGTCTCTTCTGGTGCTTTCTTCATGATATTGTATTGTGTCAGCAGCTGCAAAGGGTTTTTCTTGTCTCCACATTTATCTAGGAACGATGTCTTGAATGTGGCGAAGTCCTGAATGCTCGCGGGCGGGAGGGATTTGAACCATTTTCTTACATCTCCCGAGAAGCTTTTCACGAACAACTGCATTTTTTCATCTGCGTAGTCCATCTCCTCCAGGTCAATGAAATTATTAAACCAATCCAAGTGTTTCTCAGTGGAAACATTTTCCTCGGTGTTGTAGAGCCTGATCCTATGGCTATAATATTGAGGCAATTCATGCAATTGGGCAGGCAAGATGAGGGGAGATAAATGGGAGACCATAGCCCTAGGAGGATTCAGATTCTTGGGGATATTGATATTATTTGATAATAGGGCTCGAAATTTCTTTGGGTCGAAAACAGTCTCGTCCAAACTAGTCTCTGACTTCGACCGGAACAGAGTTTTCTCAAAGAATGCGTCGAACTCAAGGTCAGCAATGCTCTACGTGCCTCTTTGGGCAAGGACAGGCTTCTTTCCAGGTAGTAGAACGAGTCCAGCGCTTGCTCTCAAGCCTTTCCCAGAATCTTCTCGGGGTCGTACACTGGTTCCGAGGGGTTTGGGTCAGGATTCGCTCTAGTGTAAATTATCTTTGGAGCCAAGTTTCCTGAACTGTGCTACTTGAGGCTACTGGTTTGTTTGGACTGGAGTTGCTAGGGTAAGGATTTCAGTCGGTATGGATGTTTGTCCCTATGTTACCCTCAAGGGTCAAACTACAACGTTATCGTTCTCCTAGGGAAAATCTATTCAATTTTGTCCCCGACAACGACGCCAGAATGTTATCACTCCGTAAATCCGTTCGACTGATAAACAGACGACGAAGGTAACTTTTTCAACCAACTTTGAGACCCGAAAACTAGCCTTTCGAATCTAGAGAGGGATCTCTCAAAAATGGTGCGGTCTCCGCGCAGGATAGCAGGATATGACTTTGAAATCAATGGCTAGATTTAACACCTATGATAAAATGGGTTCTGGTTATATTGGCGAAGGAAGGTAAGACTTGGGCTATGGGATCGATCTGAGGAAGATACGAGACAAATGACTCAGTGACTAGATTTGAGAGGATAAGGCTAGGTGAGCAACAGCCTTCAGTGTAAAACCGTAATGTGTGGCGGGATAAATTACAAGAAGTAACTCAGGAGCGTCACTGCAGACAAATTCAGAGTTAGCTTTAGAGGAAGACGTTTTGTCTAAGTGGCACGAACAAGGGGTGTTGTACAGCTAATCCCCAAGTTCGATAATTCATTCCGAAATAGACAGAAAGAGATATGAAATAAAGATAATAGGAAATCATATACACAAAGAAATAAGCACAATACATCCAACTATTACAACTAGAATCTTTTCATCAAATCAGAGGACCTTTGCATTAAATTCCGATCAAAACTTCAGATTACATACAATAGCTATCGTCTACCAAATTTGCCAACCAACCTGGCTTACATCAAAAATATGAAATATATAAACGAGGGTGTTGCTTGGGCTACCCTTCTTCCTAACTGCTAACCCTTAGAACTAGGAAAAATGAGCAACATGCACTGGAGACTCTTTGCATAGTGTTTTCCAAAAATAGACAATAATCACACCTTTTTACTTATGATAGTTCACAATTTCGCCATAGGATCTGATCGTCGGTCAGGCTCTGGCACGGAGAAAATATGTGTCACTGTGTTCCTTTGAGAAGGTGTCCCGACGAACAAGTGTTTGTCAGGAGCTTTGTTGTCTATACATAACGGCTTCGATTTCTGTGATGTGATCATTTGTTGATAGTTGTGCGCAGTAAGAAGTTGTTAGATCGTCGTGGCCGTTATCAAAATGGTAGCGTGATTAAGAGAAAACGTATCATTCAAAACATCCAAGATTTGTCTCATCTTTAGTGGGTGCAGAGACGGGTGCCAACTAAAAAAAAATTTCCTGTGCACTGACAAGAGTTACGCAAGCTTCTTTCTCAGTCGTTTTGCATTCTCTGGAATGTTTTGCGTTCCTTCCTTCCATCAGTCTATGTGCTTCTCGCAATTGTACAATGGTGTCTTTCTCCTCTCTGAGTTGTCATTTCAACCACGCCATGTTCCCTTCGCGACCCTATGTTGTGGACGCTTATGTGGTCTTTGTCGCTAATTGTCACCTTAATTCCATGTTTTCCTGATAGAGCTCGGCGATGGCCAGTTTCGCTCGCTCCAGTTGCTGAGATGGAACTTACTCATTCTCTCCTGCGATATTCGCTCTCCTTGCTCTGCTCCTGTCTTCACGGCTCGATCCCCCGGCAGGTTCTACCCGGATGGCGCGCCTGAGTCAGTCTTCAACTATCAATCTGACGCACGGTTCTTCTGAAATTTGAGCTTCCACGATCCCCTGGTTTTTTCTCGTCCTGCCCCTCCTCCGAGGAATTTTTTGTTGGGGAGAGGGGGCTCTTACTGTCTCCCCTTCCTGTGTGAATCCCTCTATTTCATATTTTCCATGAATTGATCTGGTCTTCTCTGTAGGTAAAAGAATAATTCATTTTACGTCTTTGGGAATGCCTTTTGTAGGTGAGAATGAATCCCAGTCCCTTTGGGGCTCGGACTTTACAGTTTTGTTGCTCCGCGCACCTTTCCTTGCACTCTGAGAGGTCGCCATGGTGTGACCAAGGTGAACTTTGTGCGTAGTGTATCCAACAAATGCTCAAGAGGGAAGGTTTTGATCACGTTGGACTAGCAAGGGAAATTGCAAATAGAGTTTAGGCCTAATTCTATGACTGAAGAGAATGTCAAGCATCCGGGATTTATAACAAATCGGACAGGAGGGGAAATCATGCTAGAGGACAGCGAATTCATGGCGACGAGATGTTCCAAGTCAAGTTGCAAGTTTTCCATGGCAAGTCCCTGTGTGTAGGATACATGAAATAAGGTTTGTTGGTCATGCATGATACGAACGTCGTGATTTTTCATTCCCTCGACCTCCATGATGAACTGATAATAATTGTTGTACTTGTTGACACGACCTCTATTAACCACTTTACTCGACCTGGGGCACGTAGAGACTGGTTTCTTGACAGGACTCAACTTTCTTGGAAAATACATACTCGTACCTCTTATACAAGTTTTGAATTTGACGTCCCTTCTCGTTTCCAAGGGCCAACTAGACATTTGTTGACCTCAAACTCATGGTGTTACGTACCTGACTTCACATGTTCGAGCGCATGGGTCACGACGTGACTTTAAAACTGACTCTAAATTGGAAATGAAAATGGTGGCACTAACAACAGACAAAGAAGAAACCCTAGCACTAGGCTAGTGCAAAAGCTAGTGCTTGCAGCTACAGCAGCAACACCATACGACAACAGCACACCTCCTTAGAGAGATAGCGCACAAGAGAAGAGCCACCACAAAGAATAACCAAGAACCTCCACTGCGTCTTCTTCTTCTCCTCCTCAGACCTGCGCTTCCTTCTTCAATGAGAGAGTGAGTGTGTTGTGTGTCAAATGAGCAAGACATATCCTCTATAGTCTTCAAGTCACCTTGCTTGGGCCAACTTCTCCTCTGGGGATTCTTATTTTACTTTATTATTTTCATATGGGTCGACTTCTCTTTTGGGGTATTCTTCTATTGTTCAATGGTCTTCCTTGGAATTTTGGAATCTTCTTCTCTTATAAGAAAGGTTGTCTAGAGGAAAGTTCCTCCCACAATTACCAAAACATAAACACCCACCACACAACATATTGTTGTGAATCGAGCTCTCCACCAATCCACCAAAACTCCCAAACTGCCACACTACCTAGCTGCAATAGTCCATAACTACTCATATGAACAATCTACTCCATATCTGCTCAACACAATTGTCATTTGCAACAATCATTGTAGCTCCCTCTCAGAGCTAACTCCTCAACACTGCTACAACTCCCTCTCAGAGTTGTCACCTGTGTAAATATCTTAGATCCAAATACCCTTCTCAAAACCTCAAGCATTGATTCCATGTTAGAATTCAAAGTGCACTCAAACTGATGCACACACACACCTCAAGTCTGGTCTATGTTCTCAACAAAATACACAAACTTCCACAATTTGAACTGTAAACATAAACACACTGAGATGCCTAACACTTAGCACAATGGAAAATAAACCAACAATTGAATCATACACAGGTATACATGAATTCAATGCCAAAATCAATAGTTCTTAAACGCGAACACATGGGCTCCCATACCAGGGAAATGGCCCAATTTTACATAAAGTAAAATACCAAAATTCACTTACAAGACACAGCTGAAACCCTCCTTGGTTTTTGTGTCCAAGTCTAGTTGAGTCCTTCCAGCCTTATCCATTGTCCTTATTTGAGGTTCCTAGGCTGCAACTGAGTCCTTCCAGCCCCCAACCTGCTCCTCTCCTTGCTCACCAATCAGGCCTATACTTGGGCATGTCCTGGTCCTCAAAACTTGTTGTTATATTGATTGTTACAACCCTCAAATCTTCCACCAAGTTGTTGTACCAACCTACCAGAAAAGGTTGTTGACTCAACCCTATTTCCTGTAGCTTAACTGGCTACTATAACAGCCCCTCAAGGTTGTCCCAAGGATGCTCCAAAAGATCGTTGTTACATCCCACTTGATCTGTTGTAATAACTTCTTAGTAGTTGTCTCAAAAGTGTTGTTAACTACATATAACAACCCTCAAGCAACCCTCACAATTGTTAGGTGGGGAAATTAATATGCAAACCATAAGTAATATACAATATACAAACCATAAGTGAGAATGTTGTCAATAATATAAATAATTATTTTTGTAATAATAAGAATTGTATCTAATCAAATAATATTCCATTTTTATTAATAATTTGTATATGAAATTAAAAACATAAGTTCTCATACAATAATGTAATGTATTGTATTTATTTTACATAGCTCACGATTTGCATATGATGTTAACAATGATGATGATGTCATCAAAGATGCTAATGATGAAAACAACAATACTTATTATAGATTATCATGATTTTACCAGCACTATTTCTATAAATAATATTGCATATATTTTGTATATTACTAGTTATGCATATATGCCCGTTAATACTTAAATATCATTAATTACATTTTTTGGTTTTGAATACATATCCGATATAAATATTTTGGAAAATTAATTATTATTACTTCAAAAAATTAATAATGATTAATATTTACAACATAAATTTAAAAGATTAATAATGATTAATATTTATAAAATAAATTTAAAAGATTAAATTAATAATGATTAATATTTACAACATAAATTTAAAAGATTAGTAATGATTAATATTTATAAAATAAATTTAAAAGATTAGTAATGATTAATATTTATAAAATAAATTTAAAAGATTAAATTAATAATGATTAATATTTATAACATAAATTTAAAAGATTAGTAATGATTAATATTTATAAAATAAATTTAAAAGATTAATAATGATTAATATTTACAACATAAAATTTCATCATTAATTATAATCACAAATTATTTATTCAATATTATAATAATAATAATATATCATTAATAATTTGTTTAATAAATAATTAATAATGATATAAAATCTAATAATAATTTAGCTAATAAACAATAATTACAGAGGAAACATGGAATCATCTTCCTATGTTTTTTTTTTTTGTTTTTTTGAGTTATTTTTTTCGACACAATTGAGACCATATTAGCATCACATTTATTGCCTAAAAAAGTAATATATTACATTGTTGTTATTAGATGCATTTATGCACTTGTCAACATTATTGAGACATCAATTCAACAAAATAATAAAAATTTGTTGAGATCAATCACTTTTCTTCTCTTCTATTTTCTCTTCTTCTTCCCCATCTGTGTAGTTTCGATCAACATTATTGAGACATTAATTCAACAAAATAATTGACATTAGTTCCTCGTTAATGATGCAACTGTCGATAGTTCACCCTCTTTAGTGATGCAATGGTTGACAACACCAAGTCACAATCAATTCCAAAATTGACACGTGTGAGTTTATGTCGACTTTAAGTTCAATGCTAGAAATTACATTAAGTTTGACACAAAACGAATAGTAAAATCAATGTTATTCCAACATATGCTCTTCATCATAATTTTGGATACAAAATTGTCTATTTGACATTAATTTAATTTTAATCTCTAAAACAAATAGACATTAATTTAATTTTAATCTCTAAAACAGATACAAGAATGGTTGCAACTAAAAACATGACATTAAAGTCCATAATTGACACCCAAATTGTGTCCAGTGCAAAAAGTGAAGGAATTCAATTTTAATTTATTTAGACTCAATTTGGGTGGTAATTTTGCACTCAAACCCACTAGGATCTTATTGCATTGGAAATGTCTTGACAAAAAGTGCAAAAAGTGAAGGAATTCAATTTTAAATTTATTTGGACTCAATTTGGGTGGTAATTTTGGACTCAAGCCCACTAGAATCTTATTGAGTTGGAAATGTCTTCAATATCTTGGAGTCATTATTACTCTTAGGTCCTTTTGAAAATTTTGAAGGGGAATTGGGTTCCACAATAAATAGCATTTCCAAAGTTGCAATGAAGCTCTAAGGGTTTCTCCATCTCCATTCCCTTGCATTCAAAAACAATAATATGAGAGATTCTCTTCTGATAATCCAATTGCTAAAAGGGCAAGCTCAAGCCTCGAATTTGCAAGTCAAAGAATGTGTGAGAGCCAGAATAGTCTTGCAAAGCTTCAAAAAAGCCCAAATCTTTCATGTCACGAGAAAGCATAGCAATGTTGCAGATGCACTAGCAAACAAAGGATCCAACCTAAGTGAAGGAAGAGTTACATAGTACAAAGGAGACGGGGAGATAGATAACCTCTCCCATGTTCCATTAGTTCTCATTTGTTCTCATTTCCAAATGATCGCTTAGTCAAAGGATTTAATCTATGGATCAAGCACCCCAATCTAAGATTTCTCTTATATCCAAGCACAGATCTATAAGATCTCACCATATAGATCTTTAGTTAGGTCGATTCAATAAGAGAAAGCATGGATCTATAAGCTCCATTCCTAGATATCACCATGTCGATTCAATTAGAGAATGATATTCATAGACTGGAACATCTCAAAGAGTATTTGCAACATCTTGATCTAGTGTTAATCCTACCAAAATAGAATGCTCCAACTAAATATTCTCCCAATTTGTTGGGTGAAGAATGTAGCAAGCCACAAAATTCAATATGCTTCATAAGAGCTAAACACCATATGTCTGTGTGTAATATGCTCAAAATATGCTTGTGAAAGTCTTTACATTTTCATTGGATCAGATTATATATTTGGATTACATTATATATTTTTGAATAATCAACAAGAACTTTGTGGTAGGACCAAGTGGACAAAGGCCCTTAGTATGCCAATCTTCCAGAAAAGTCTGTTGAAATTACTAAGACAACTGAGAGGGGGGGGTGAATAAGTTGTAATTGAGATTAAACAATATTAACAATTAAAACATTATTAATCTTTCTTCTAGTGATCATCAACAGTATACAGCATATGGATAGTAAAAGTAAAGAGCATTAGTCACACATAAGGTATACACAGAGATATTTTTCACGAGGAAACCCATAAAGGGAGAAAACCTCTTCTTCTTCGAAATGATAGGCAGTCTTTTAAGTTCTGTACATCATCTATAATTGAGTACCAACGCAATGTGAGGCTGCTACCTCTGTTTTACAAGCTGCAACTTATTTTAGAGCACCAACTCTCTAGTTTCTCTAGCACCCACTAGAAGGAAGCACCAACTCCCTTAATGTTTCAGCACCAACTGGATGGAAGCACCAACTTTCAGTTACACAGGCTCCAACCTGTATAACAGAGAACACTTGTTCTCCCTTGCACCACCCTGCCACCATGGTTTCTCTGGCTGCAACCAGATGGAAGCTACAACTTCCTATGTTCAAGCTCTCACTTGAACCTCTGAGGACAACAGTGCTCTCGAGCACCTCCCAACCTCCCTAGAATATGAATGAATAAATAAACAGTCAACTACGCAAATAAATCAATTCTTACCAATCTTTCTTTGTTCTGTAAATCTGGTCTTCTTCTAATTGTTCTGCAATTCTTCTCTTCCTCTGTCTGTTCAGAGGGTCTGCTCTGCATCAACTTGTTCTGTCATTCTGCTCTGCTTCAACTTGTTCTATTATTCTTCTCTGCTTCAAGTTTTCTTCATCATCTGTTACTCTTCTCTGAGTTTCGTCTCACACTCTGCATATTCTCAATCTCACACTACGCATTCTATGATTTTTCATTTCTTACAGTTTCATTCATTTTTCATATAGAACTACTAACTCCACATAGTCTGTCTCATTTTCTTTTATCCACACACCCACCACAGTTCCACTTTGCATTTCCTTAGGCAAAAGAAAGACAATTGTCCAAGTAATTGAAACACCAATTGATTGGCAATCATGAGTCTGTTTCGCTAACAGATTCGTAACTGAGGAGTTAACTGTGAGAGAGAACAATAACCCTCCGATATTTGTTCAAATTCACCTGCACCGTTGGATTGGCTTCATGAGATCTTGCATTCATTTCATCATTTCTGTGGCCAAGCTTAGCACCTCTAGCTTCTACCTCCATCTTCCATCGATGTGATCAATGGCTATGACCACGCGCTTATGCATAAAGTGTTTTTTCGATTTCTCATTTCATGAATTTCAACACTATGCTTCGTTGACCCCAATTCAGTGAAATTTTGATCGCTTGCCACATGTCCTATGATTCGATGGTCCAAATCTGATCTTGATTCAACAGTTGCGATTGAATCGCGATTTCACATATCACGATTTCGACATTCTTGTTGCATTGTTTTCTTTGCCTCTCCATGCCGCGATTCGCGAAACTCCGATATGGAGTTAGATCAACGGTCCAGATCTGATCTTGATTTAACGACTGAGATTGAATCACAATTTCGCATATCGTGATTTCAACATTCGTGTTGCAATGTTTTCTTTGCCTCTCCATGTCGCGATTCGCGAAACTCCAATATGGAATTAGATCAACAGTCCAGATCACATTTTGATCTGACGGCTCGGATTAAATCGCGATTTCGCATATCGCGATTTCGAGATTCCTGTGGTTGATATTACTTGACATCTCCAACTCTCGATCCGCGAAATTCCGACATGGAATGGAATCAATGGTCCAGATTCAACCTTGATCTGAGGGCTCAGATTAAATCGTGATTTCGCATATCGTGATTTTGAGATTCATGTGGTTGATATTACTTGACATCTCCAACTCTCGATCCACGAAAACCCAACATGGACTGGAATCAACG
>ML777280.1:725048-737602 GCA_009831015.1 Picea engelmannii | reverse complement strand
CCACCCTGGTTTCTCTGGCTGCAACCAGATGGAAGCTACAACTTCCTGTGTTCAAGCTCTCACTTGAACCTCTGAGGACAACAGTCCTCCTGAGCACCTCCCAACCTCCCTAGAATATGAATGAATAAATAAACAGTCAACTACGCGGATAAATCAATTCTTACCAATCTTTCTTTGTTCTGTAAATCTGGTCTTCTTCTAACTGTTCTGTAATTCTTCTCTTCCTCTGTCTGTTCAGTAGGTCTGCTCTGCATCAACTTGTTCTGTCATTCTGCTCTGCTTCAACTTGTTTTGTTATTCTGCTCTGCTTCAAGTTTTCTTCACCATCTGTTACTCTTCTCTGAGTTTCATCTCACACTCTGCATATTCTCAATCTCACACTGCACATTCTATGATTTTTTCTTTCTTACAGTTTCATTCATTTTTCATACAGAACGACTAACTCCACACAGTCTGTCTCATTTTCTTTTATCCACACACCCACCGCAGTTCCACTTCGCATTTCCTTAGGCAAAAGAAAGACAATTGTCCGAGCAACTGAAACGCCAACTGATTGGCAATCATGAGTCTGTTTCGCTAACAGATTCGTAACTGAGGAGTTAACTGTGAGAGAGAACAGTAACCCTCCGATCTTTGTTCAAATTCACCTGCACCGTTGGATTGGCTTCATGAGATCTTGCATTCATTTCGGCATTTTTGTGGCCAAGCTTAGCACCTCTAGCTTCTACCTCCATCTTCCATCGATGTGATCAATGGCTATGACCACGCACTTATGCATAAAGTGCTTTTGCGATTTCTCATTTCGTGAATTTCAACACTATGCTCCGTTGACCCCAAGTCAGTGAAATTTTGATCGCTTGCCACATGTCCTATGATTCGATGGTCCATATTTGATCTTGATTCAACAATTGTGATTGAATCGTGATTTCGCATATCACGATTTCGACATTCTTGTTGCATTGTTTTCTTTGCCTCTCCATGTCGCGATTCGCGAAACTCCGATATGGAGTTAGATCAACGGTCCAGATCTGATCTTGATTTAACGACTGAGATTGAATCGCGATTTCACATATCGCAATTTCGACATTCTTGTTGCAATGTTTTCTTTGCCTCTCCATGTCGCGATTCGCGAAACTCCAATATGGAGTTAGATTAACGGTTCAGATCACATTTTGATCTGACGGCTCAGATTAAATCGCGATTTCGAGATTCCTGTGGTTGATATTACTTGACATCTCCAACTCTCGATCCGCGAAATTCTGACATGGAATGGAATCAACGGTCCAGATTCAACCTTGATCAGACGGCTCAGATTAAATCGCGATTTCGAGATTTCTGTGGTTGATATTACTTGACATCTCCAACTCTCGATCCGCGAAAACCCAACATGGACTGGAATCAACGGTCCAGATTCAACCTTGATCTGACGACTCAGATTAAATCGCGATTTCAAGAGGTTAGAGAACCCTGTTCCTTTGACTCTCCAGTCAGCGAAATGACAATCTATCCCCACGTGTCCTACCCGTAAATGAACGGTCCTCCTCCTTTCGGAATTTCGTACGCCCGCTTCTCCTTGTACTTTAAAAAGCGTGCAAGTTCTCCTTGATCCAACGATGGTCGGGTCCTGCGCTTGGATCTAACGTTTGAGATCTGTCCTCCTCTTCAGTGCTCTTCTTGTCTACATTCAAATCTGACGGCCCTCGTTCTTTTGGGAATTTTGAATGGGATCCAACGATCATAAATGCTTCTCAAACTTTACGGGCTTTCGATCATTCGATCAATGTTGCATTGCCTTTGATCATTCAATCTTCCTGAACTTATCTTTTGTTTGTCTGTCTGTTACAAACTTCCTGTACTCATGCCATCTTCATTGTTGTACTTGCCATCAATGACAAGCATTCGTTGTCTGTTAAATATTTGCCATTCGATGTCTGTTAAATATTTGCCAACAAAGTCCTTTAAAAAGATTACACAAATGAAGGGGGCGTCCAGATACAACGTCAACCAATGTATTTCCGCTTTGTAAAGTCTAATTTAAGTTATTTTTGTTTATGATTATAAAATTTAAATAAATAAGGAAAAAAACTATAAGGTTCCTCAATAGAATTAGGGACATATCTTGAGATATAAGAGGCGAAGGCAAAGGTTGCTATTAGATTTCTCATTATGGACTTGCACGCATAAGCACATGCTAAGCGAGTACAATGATGACCTCCAAATCAAGCATTAACTGGATAATGTTTAGCGAGACTAGTTGTTTCTTAATTCTAGTTTTTGAGTGTTTTCCTGTTTTTGAGTGTTTTCCTTCTTTGTTATCTTCCTCCCAAACACAAACAATTGTGATTAATAACATTTTTTATTAGTTTAAACAACTTTTATTCTCCTGAAAATGGGCGAGTCCACATATTAATGAATACCCCTTTAAATCTGTGTGATAAAACAATAACCTAAAACCATCCAAACAAGGGATCAATAAATAAAGCAATTACCCCAAACCATCCAAATAAGGTACTAAATAAAGAGGCATATACAACGACAATAACTACCCAACACATGGTGGCACTGCCAACATTTGTCCCAGAGCTTCCCAATAAACAAGGAACTAAATCAAGTTCCAATATCTAGTCAAAAATTACCCCTTCAATTTTCCCTTGAAATATATAGCATCAATTGTGAATATATCCTCAAACTTAATTATCTTTTCCATTGAAGGGATTTTTTATTGATCTCTTGGCATTGCTTGATATGAGTACGTGTTAGTATGGCACTGCTTGGTTTAGTTACACTTGTAGCATCTAAAGTAGCATTGATGGGTGCAATTATACATGGAGTAGCAAATGAGTAGATGTTAGTTGCCACTGCTGGGTTTAGTTACACTAGTAGCATCTCTTATAGCATTGATTGGTGCAATGGTGCAATTTTAGTATTTTACACTATGGAGCAGCGTACCCATGAACGCAAGAACATAATTTTAACAATAGTCAACCTAGTTCTCACTACCAGCCTCCAAACAGTCTAGAGAATGACAGAATGAAATGTACAACATGCATCTAACACCTTTGACTACTGTGACATTAGACCACATGCTCATATCTCTCAAACACATCATTGTGTTGACAATATACTTCTGAAACTATTTGTAAGACTCTAATCATGACTTGATGTTATGTCACAACTGCCACGCTGCAGCTTCATTGCATATATATTTACATTGCAACATGTCCAAATAAATTTAGCATTTGTACAAACTAGGAAACAACAAGAATTTCAATGATTGTACAAACTTGGAAAAAACAAGAATTTCAATGATTGTACAAACTTGGAAAAAACAAGAAATATGATTAGGAAAAGTATGCTACTTCCAATCTTTACACAGATCAAATTAAAAACAACTTTATATTTCAAAGGACCCGTAGATGAGTATCTTCATAACCAGCAGGCACTTTGTGCCTTTCAAAAAGGTCCTGAAGCGCCGATACAAACTTTGTGTGAATTTCAACCACCTGTTCAAACAAAATGTATCATCAACACTTCCATCATCAAAAACAATATACCATCTGTATTTCAAATCAACGAATTATTGATAGTCAAAACTATTAAGATACCTCTTCATTTGAAGGCTGTGGATTTTTTTTAACCTCAATTGGTTTCCCCACAACAACCTGCAGTGGTCGGCGATAAGGAATGGGAGACCTGTAGATGATACAAAACAACAATCAATACACTTACCATAGTTGACATAACTGAAATTGGAAAGTACCATAGAAAAGCTTACTATGTTAACACAACATAACAATGCAAGTATAGGGAATATTGTTGTTGTTATCTCTTACAAGATGGCACCATCATTCATGATTGAATCGAAACCTAGAATAGCACATAAAGCAAAGAAAGTGTCGGCTAAAGAAATTTCTTTTTTCATGTCTACGTTTCACTACAATGAAGTGAAAGGACATTGTACATAACTTAACTAGTTCACCCCCCTCCAAAAAAAATTGTTCAGTTTGTAATGAAAAAAAAAGGCATCATTAGACCGGAACACAATAAGGAGGAGACATTGTTTTTTTTAAACTAAGTCATATGGCACACATTTTAGGGTATACTAATACTTACATATGTTAAGTAATTGACAAGATACTCAAAGGGCCTTTGAGCCCTACAAGCATTTCACTATATTATAGATAATCACTTTTGTTTGATCCATGGGGAGCTTTGAACCTCAGCTTTTACATTGGATTTTAAGGATATAGTATTACTTACCCATGTTGAGGAATTGACATAAAACTCAAGCATTAAGGCCTTTGATCACTATAAGCATTTCACTATACCACTCAATAATGCAAATCTTAAGAGTTTCTTTTCAAACTTTAACTACTTAATGATTTTAGATCTTAAGTATTTTGGCATGTTGCATTGGATTTGTTTCATTAAGTACTATATTAAGTAATTGACATCACACTCGGGCCCTAAGTTATAACATAGTACTTGATTCATGTTAATTTTTAAATATGAGCCATACCAAATTATTAACACAATAATATAATACATGCCAAATTCCTAATGCTATACATTAATCAACATACACGTGTTTCTCAAGGTGTGGTATGATATCAAAATTAATGAATTAGATGCCATCACAAATCTATACTTGGGCTAGTGTAACATTGGGATGGGGAACCTCCCAAGAAGTCATAGTGTTGCACCCTCCCCTCCTATACAAAATGATAAAAAGTTTGTCAAGTTGTGGTCTAGTGGTTGAGATGAGGCATCACTGCAATAATGACCCAAGTTCAAACCTGGAAGCATAGATCCTTGATTTGTGTATAAGTAGGCCAAGTCTGGTGGTGCCCACATTAAAGTGGCATTTACTGTGATAATACAGTGTTGGAATTTGTGGCTCCCCATGAATAGAAAAACATTTACCCTAACCAAAAATAAATGCATGTGTTTATATGTTTGTTATAAAGTATAATTAAAAATATAATTTATTATTAAAAAAAAAATTCCCATAATGCATTTTCTCGGGAAAACCACTAAACGCTTCCCCTCATTCGAAAGATGGTACCTAGGGTAAACCGGATTCTGTAGAAGCTCGAAGCTTTGTCAACAATACACTCATTATTAGCTCAACATATCACTTGCGAGAACTGAACCTAGGTAGGGAGGATAACACTCCTCTCAACCACCTGAACTAGACCCAATTGACATAATTAAAAATATAATGATTAAAATGTATAATTAATTAAGTTATTTCACTATTATTTTTTTTGAAATGTTTCTTATATTACTTTAAGGAACAAATAATTACACTTATGGGATGCAAGTGAAGGTGTCAAGGAGGATCTTCGAAGAAGAAACCAGCTTTTGTTAGAAGTGATTCCTAGCTAGGAGTTGGTGGCTAGGATTTTCTTGGTTTCTCTAACTAGGGTTTGGAGAGCTTGAAATTGTACCAACTTGTGATGAGCTATGAGTATGTACATGTACTTCATCTCTTATATATAAATGAAGTGTTTCAGCTGTCCAATTATTGTGTACATGAAGATTTGATATTCAGCTTGTGTTGTCTTCTTGATTTGGTAATTTCAAGCATTAGTTGAGCATGCTGATTTGACATAACACAGGGCTGAAATTGTTAAGTGATTTAACATATATCATGAAGATAAGGTGGGCAGGTTTACTGCTTTAAATTCTGTTGTAATAAAATTATTTCAGATCTGTTATATGCATGGAAAGTGTGCCTCAAGGATTGTAACTTGTTACAACTGAAGTATACTTGTTTGGTATCTTTTTCTTGAGCTGCCTAGTGATTTGGACTGAAGTGAAGTTTTTACTGTAATTATATATCTCAGGTCATCCTTAAATCTGAAAGCTCTTAGGGATTAGATCAGGGAAACCTCCGCTGAGAGGTGAAATTTTTGAATTTGCAATAAAACTGATATACAGAAATTTCTACCAAAAATCCCATCCTGAAAAAGCCAAAAGGCAAGCATATACTCATGTGCGCTAAGACAAGGAGACTCAACATCATGATGGAAAAACACTGGGTTTTACCTTCACAAGCAAAGCCAACTCCTGTTTAAAACTCTTCAACTCTCATAGGTTAAATGGGAAAGGATCTATCTAAAGGGTAACTTTACATTGATGCTTCCAAAGCAAACCAATAGCGAGCAACTGCACTGAGTGCCAGAAGGCTCTGTGACTATCCTTAATCATCCAAGTGTCTCCTAGAAGGGGACCTTTCCATAACAACAGGGCAATAAAGAAGAAGTGCTACTCAGCCTGAAACCATGACCAAAAGTTCAAAACACCTTGGCAACCCACATCTCCCTAAAACATGTTCCATCATTTCATCCTTGCCACACATAACACAAGCAACATCTCTCACAGCAATTTTATGAAGCCTGCTTTTGACTGCCAAACCTTGTTGGAGTAGAAGCCACCCCACACCTTGTGTTTAAAAGAGGCATGTGAATTTTTAGATAGATTGGCATCTCCACAACTACTGCACTACAAGGTTCTTCAGCCCTTAAATTTATTATTTCTTGTTGAAAATATTTGCTAAAATCATTATTATTGATTTAGAAAACTTTGACGTAGCTTTAACGCACATTCTAAACTCTTCCATCTTACCGAAAAAATCTTTTCTCCAGAGTATGTGCTTGGCATAATTAAAACAAGTCCATCCTTTGCAAATTAACAAATATAATGCTTAAAAGCATATAGTATCCCTTTGCTTGGTGCTATCCCCCATGTATGGATGCCTTTTATAAAAGAATTGTTTGTCATTTAATCTCCGAAGTGGATTGGTCATTCACAAGTCCGGCATCCAAAATGGTTGTAATAGTTTTTTGAGTCTTGTTAGATCTGCAAGGTTTGTAGTCCAAGTATAAAGTTATCATGTTTCAATCCTGTTTTGATGCTAGAGTTTACAAATCTCCATTATGACTCTCCCCATCAACTCGACATTTCGAGCGGTTTTTCTCTTGAAAATCCAAATACCTCAATGCCCTTTGAGATCCCTAGTCCTAGAGTTCTTGAAGGAGCAGTGTTCTCAAGGGAGTGGGAAGATACCTCACAATGACTTGATGATTTGAAATGCAAATCCAAAACCTTTTCACAAGTGGCCTATGGAAAATGGAGGGTCCCACCTTTTCACAAGTGACCTCTAGAAAATGGAGGGTCCCATCAACGAAGAGCTGAACAACTCTTCATTTAGAATATTCCTTTAGCTCGGTTCATTCATGTTCACTCCATTGAGGTTGCAATGAATTTTTATCTAAATCTTTTTCTTTCGCTATATGCCTCCCACATTTTTTTCAAGTTTGGGCACAAGTTAGAAGGGCGACTCTCCCTGTGAATTGTCGACTTTCTTACATGTGTGCCACTTGTCATGATGCCAACACTTCGATGTACTTGAATCCAAAAGGAGCGAGTTTTGAAACATAGCGTTATTGAGACTTTCCTAATTCACTGTTGATGTGTCAACTGTTAACATCCGAACCATCCAATACCATGCTGGTTGTTTTTTTCTCGTTTCAGAGAAAATCCCTTGGAGTTCTCCAAGATTTCGTTAAAGCATGTGGGAGTCTCGCCACCATTATAGGTATTTAATAAGGGGAATTGATATCTATTAGGTCCCTCCTCCCAAATATTAGAGGAGGATTACGGAAGTTAAGGTACACTAATGCTTATTCATGCAAATTGCTAATGCTTAAGCTTATACCTCCCAACACTTCAATTTTTTTGCATTACTCTCTTACGTTCTAGAAAGAACAAAGAAGTTCTAGAGAGAGTTTTTTAGTCTATTGCTTTGAATCGTCACCATGACTAGGAATGGAAATCTACAAATATCAGTGACAAATACTCAAGATATTGTGAATACATAGTTCGAAAGTTTCTACAAGCAATGTGTGCGTCAAAGTCCTAAAAAGATTAAGAGAGAAGGGGGGAAGGGGGATTTGGAATTATAGACCAGTTCAGGTCACTACCATGCCCGAGATTTTTCCCTGAGTTAGTGTAGAAACTCTCATAGTTTCAACTCCATGGGCCATATCAATGTTACTTCAAGTGGTCGAATTCTTCGTTACTTCAACCCAAAGGCTTTCCTAAGTGCGCTCTGTCTTCCAGACCCTAAAAATTCTATAACTACATGTTTGCTTTCACTGACCAAATGTGTATAATGAACTAAATTTGATTAGAGATAGATAATTGGTGAACAGATAACTTAGTGTAAACACTAAATTTTCCCTAAACATAGTTAGTGCTAAGCTTCAATGCGTTCATGAGTACATCTTTTGGTTCTAGTGTTCGAGATCAAGCCAAGTTCTATTTCTAGAGATTTTCAAAGCGACAAGGGGGACACCATAATCAATGATTCAGTTCTATCTTTAGCAAGGTTCCCATGCATGCATGTTACATGAAACACTTGGAGCATGCATGGGAGAGTTATTTCTTCAAATGGGTACTTTTCGATTTTGAGATCTGCTTTTTTGGAAAAGTTTATATTTTTAGAAACTCGTTATTTTTTGCAATTGTTTGCAATTATGAGTGTCCATCGGGTGGTTGTCCAAAAGGGTATTCTTCAATTTTTGAAAAATTTCTATTTTTAGAAACTTACCATTCTTGGAAACTACTTAGGTTTCTGGAAACCATTTTTGGAAGGAGAGCATGTGTGCGACTACCAACTTTTGGTGATGGTTAGGTAAATTAGATTTTAATTTACTATTTTAGAAAGCACCATACAAGGATGGGTTCATGTAGTGAAAGAGAACAAAACCCAAAATTTCGAGAAAGTGCAAAATTAGGGCATCTTGTCTAAAAAATGTAGCAGCAGGTTGAATGAGTTGTACATGGAGCAATGGATTATGTTTACCTACAAGTGTAGGTTATCATGACCATGGGTGGATCTATCCATGGTGATATATTTGGCATGCTTAAATTATGAAGATGGAAATTATGAAGATGGGATCGTGCAAGCTTTGGAGCTATTTGGAGGTTTCTTTTGTGTTATTTAATTTTCAGGACAAAAGAACATCTATTTTTTATATTTAAAGGTTGCTTGACCAACAAGCAAGCGTGAGAATGCATACTAGGTTGACTTGTTATTACATGAATTTGACGAACTTCATGCATGTGTCGCATGTTGCTTGAGTTGACTTTTAGGGCTTGGGTGAGGATTAGACCACCTAAAGCAAGGAATCTCTTCTGCATTGATTTAGCATGCTTTTAGGGTTTCCATTTTCGGTTTTGAGATATTCTTGGGGAATTCCTTTGTACACTTCCATTCTCATTCTCGTTCTATAAGAGATGGGTTATTCATTGGGATGGATGGATCAGTAATTTTCTAGTCCTCCCACTTCCATTCTCCCACTGCCATTCTTCACTTTCTGAATCCTTTCATGCCGATCCTTGAGTGGGTTCATTACTGAGTGTTGGAGCTGCTCCCATACTACATAGTATTCACATGACTTTGTCCCTAAGTATTGTGAGGGTAAAGTACTTGTGCAGTGAATTTATGTGACCTTGAGTCCTTTCGATTGTCAATCTGATATTCACAAGTTTTGTATTTTGTAATTTACAGCTCTGAAATAAAGGAGAAACTCTTTTAGCAGCCAACTCTTTATCTAAAGTTCTTTGTCATGAATAAATTTAATGGCTTGATGTTGATGAGCTTTGAGTAACAAGAGCTTCATCAATTTCCTTATCTTTTGATTCCATGCCCATTGGATAGAAGAAACTGGTCTGAAAAATACATAAAAATAATAATTTACTGTACTGATTTTTTAGTGTTTTTCTCACAGATATACAATTTTTTGCTACGGATATGAAGTGTTTTGTTACAGATTTACAAGGGACAAGGACTGAATTAATATTATTTCTTGTAAATATGAACTTTACTCTGTTCTCAAGCGTTTGGGGGTAGAAACCTGCATAATTTCAGACTTTAGCCAGTATATTTTCCAGATTTGAAGCCTTTTGCAGGGCATATTGAAGATTTTAGACTCCAGATTAGTAGGGATTCCCCACTAAGTCTAGCAGGCACTAGCCCAAAGTGAGAGGGACTATGCAAGGTGACATTGGAACTTTCCCTAATTGTTCATTCGATTCTCTTGGGACTAAATTCTCCAACAACAATTTCAGGTGATAACAAATAGTAATATAGGGTCCAAAAGAATGTTGCTTTTATACAGTTGTTTACTTAGTTTATGCTTTATGTGCCAATAGCATATATGGTCTTTCGCCAATGTGACCAGAACTATTTCCCAATTGTTAATGATAAATTTGTTTTCAAAGTGTATGATTGTTGCACGCACAGATTTTGTTACAATGTTTAGAAATAACCTGCTTTGTTAGTGATAATAATTACATAAGAGCATCTTTCTTTTTTTCCATGTATATTTAGTGTTTAGTAACTCCCACTCACAAGTATTATTCGTTGAGGATTGTAACTCCTCTTTTCCAAAAACATGTGGAATCACTAGCTATAAAATGACTCATAGGAATTAGAGTACATTTTTTGGGGGGAAGTATGATATTGTAGGTAGTTTGGAAGAGAGTACTTGGACCAAGAGCAATGTCCATAGTGTTAGAATATTGTGCTCGTTTAACCATAGACAATATCACAATATTGTCACCCAACCATAGGCACGCAGCCACCCCCAAGCACCATAACCTTTGACAGATAGAATGATTCTAGAAGAAGCACTAGACCCAAAGGATAACCAAGAGAGAGAGAGCACACTTTTCTCCAAAGGTAGTGCACCAAGTAGAAAGTCCCAAACCACAAACCAAGACTAGTACCCAGCTGCAGTCATCGCAAATGCACTCTTCCTCTAGACTTGCGCACCACTTTCTTGAGTGTGAGTGTGTTACCAAATGAGCTCAAGCGTCTTCTATCTATACTAATCTGGCTAGGTGAACATGTGTCTCTTCAAGCAGGGCCGACCTATCCCTTTTCTGCATATAATACTTAAATATTACTTATTCTGCAGAGCCAACTTATCTTCCATGGTTTTCACACATCTGTTTATTTTTTCTCTTGATTCCAGAATATTCTATTCTAGTCGAAGGTTTATCCATGGAGGTATATAGCTCCTGCGGCTACCAAAACATCAACACTCCCTCTTAGCTAGGGAGGTATTTAACCATGATGTTCCCTTCTGGTCTTCATAGCCTTGTTTGCTATGCCATGGTCCTCTCGTCATGGTTACGCAGACCATGCTACTGGTAGCATCATTATGTCACACATGGCTACACCCATGTGGACCTGCCAATCTCGTATAGGAGCCACAACCCGCTAGAGAACACTAGAGCTACATCTCGTAGTGCATGTTACCATCATTATCATGGGCTACACCCGCATGATGTGCTCACCCATGGCTACACCCATGTCATGAGTATCATCATTACTATCATCATTATCCATCCATCTCACATGGCATAAGACCTACATGGTCTTGCAAACCAGTAGCATCACCAGAGCTACACAGGCTATCTCATGATCACCCAAATCATATTACGAGCAACACCATCATAGCCATACGGGTTCTCGACTATGCCACTAGCGTACCAAGCTGTCTCACAGGTGTAGCAACAACTTGACATACCAGACCATCTCGCTGGAGTAGCCTACAGCTCGGCATAAAGCCTACAACTCAGCACAAGGCCTACAACTCAACATGAAGCCTACAACTTGGCACAAAGGCCTACAACTCGGCATGAAGCCTACAACTCGGCACAAGGCCTACAACTCGGCATGAAGCCTATAACTCGGCGCAAAGCCCTACAACTCGGCACAAAGCCTACAACTCGGCACAAAGGCCTACAGCTTTGCACAAAGGCCTACAACTCGGCATAAAGGCCTACAACTCGGCACGAAGGCCTATTGTCAAAAATAGCAGCATCAGAAGGCATTCTCCAACGAGAGGTCTTAAGTGACCACCCTGAGGCTAACCAGGGAGACATGGAGATTAAACAGTCTTGTGAATCATGGCAAGAGTCAAGGCCAACGTACAATCCTTCTGAACCAGGAAAAAAGTCAAGACGAAAGAGATGTTGCCAGAGATAGTCTTGTGAAGTCATGGCAAGAGTCAAGGAAAACGTACAAGCCTTGTGAGCGAGGACTGTTATCCCCGATTTCTAGGGATAACTAGGAGATCATGTCTCGAGACCCACAGGTCCTAGACATGGAGTACCGAGAGCAGGATTGACCTAAGCATGGCCCTGGAGGGCCCATCCTTCTTCTTCTTCGCCAGATTTGTCCTGTCAGCAACAGCAGCATCCATCACCATCGGCTTGGATTTGCATCAGAGAAGACTCTTGCTCCATGAGGTAATTGGTCCAGGTATCATGGTATGTGTCATGTTTGATCACTATAACTTTCTTGTATATGCATCAGGTTCCTTACATTTTTGACAACTGCTTGGATCTTACACTAACCCACTTGACCATTGTTGGGGGGATTAACGGGGTGACCTAGCAAGCTTGTATCCATGGGTTTTGGTTAGCCACCAGGGGGGATTTGAAGAGCCATCGTCCGCTCCCGCCATACAATC
>ML777280.1:701586-716692 GCA_009831015.1 Picea engelmannii | reverse complement strand
AGATCTTAAATGCTCAACATCTAAGTGCTTGATAAGTGATTGGTTTATTCTTTCATTGCTTATATCTATTGGAAGCCACTTGCTTAGGCTTGAATGTTGCTACATGGTTAATAAGGCAAACACACACTAAATTTTCTTTCAATTTCTTGAAGGCAAGTTGTTCTTGCCCTAGTGCTTTTCTCTCATAGCAAGCTCTTTAAGTGTGTGTGATATATCTTTCTTTTTCAGCCATCTTATTTGCTTTATATGTGTTGATATACTTAAATTGCATCAGCTTGAAGCAACACACTTAAAAAGCTAATAACAGTTTCGGCCATATCCCTAAACTACAATTTTAAAGTGTCTTGAAATCTTCCAAACGCCCTAAAAATCACCTAAAAGTCTACCTAATCATTATATACACTTAATAGACTATTTAGGGTACCTTAGACCACCATCTTCACCATCTAAAACGGGGCTTGAGGAAAACAATGGAGGGTAGTGGCAGGGGACTGCCCCGTGGCGCACCAGGTGTGTGTCCTCTCCGGGAAGTACTCTTGTTTTGGGCTAACTGGTTCTGCTAGGGTTGGCCTCGTTGCCATACTATCTTGAGCATCCAATAGTTATTTGGCAATAGGAGGAGGCTTTGGTAAAAGCTAATTAAAACTTGATAAATCTTAAGAAAGCCTAATAATTAAATCCTAGACCAAACTTAATATAATACTTGGGGGTTTAATAATTAAGAGTGTGGATCATCTTTGATAATCTTAACAACTTTTGTGCTAAGTCTTCCAAATCTTCTTAAGTTGTTGTAGATCTTGATGTCTTCATTTTATTGATGCGTTGATGATGATCCATTGAATATGTGGTGATATGATGTAATGCTCTAGTCTTTTGATATCCTGCACACATAGAAGTAAACTTGGTAGGCTTGTTGTTGTAAATCTATCATTTTTTAATTTGTAAATCTTGTAAGTGAGTGTACATGATATTCCATAATTGGACTTATTCTTTTGTAATTTTTGTAAGTAATTTGTAATCCTTTGTAAAGAACCACCCTTGAACATAGTTGACCCCTTGCCCAATCTTTAGGCACTAGTCTTAGTTGACCTAGGGAGAAGGCTTTCTTTTCATGCTAACCCTTGCATCTTGCATGGTTGCCTTCAAGAAATTAAACCTAAAAATAATTAAAGTGAATAATGAAGAGAGTAGTTCTCCCTTTTGTTTAAACCATGGAATAATCAATAGATGAATTAAGTCAAGTTCTAGGAGTTAGTTTTAATTATTTACAGGATATAAAGGTTTAATTAAAACTAACTCCTAGAACTTGACTTAATTCATTTAGTAACTAAGGTCTACCCCCTTTGGCTTCCCTAGGAGTAAACCTAGACGGAAGAGGTTCTGGTCAAAGTGACAGCATGGGCTGTGAACCTAGGCATTGTGCCTCCAAGGACACACTAAGTGAGCCGGACTTAGCTCACGTTTTCAAGTGTGTATAAGGACGGCAACACCTTTAAAGGAAAGGGCTTTGATATGTCCAAAGTAAAGTGTTTTAACTGCAATAAGATGGGATACTTTGCTAAAGATTGCAGATCTAAGAAGAAAGACTACCATAAAGGGAAGCATCATGCTTCTACTGCAGAAGAAGAAGAATCCGGAAAGAAGACAAGTGGATCTCCTAAGAAACAGAAGAACAAAAAGGAATACTATTTGGTGTCTACTCACTCTGGTCACTTGACTATTGACCGAAACTCTTGGCTGGTTGATAGAGGGGCTTCAAAGCATATGACAGGATACAAGAACATCCTCTCAGATTTGAAGAAAAAGACTTGTTCAGTTCAAGTACAGCTTGGAGATAACTCATGCCATGAGATTAAAGGAATCGGTTCCACCTCTCTTCAGCTAGAGTCTGGATCCATCATTCACGTTGATGAGATCTTGTATGTTCCTGGATTAAAGAAGAACATGTTGTCAGTAATAAAGGTTATAAGGTGGCATTCATGGATGGAAAAGTTGTCCTCTGGCCAAAGGACGGGCAGTAAAGTTCAGCAGAAGTCATTGGAATACGAGAAGGAGGTCTCTACAAAGTCACGAATCATTTTTCTCGTGCGCTTGCTCATAACACAATCAGCTCCAACGAGTTGTGGCATAGAAGATTCGGTCACCTGCACTTCAAGGCACTTCCAGGAATTCAATCAATGGTAAGCGGTATGCCTCTTATTCCCTCTGATAACAATGAAGTATGCAAAGGTTGTTTACTTGGGAAAAATACAAAGAAGTCCTTTCCTCATAGTAACAGTAGATCTGAAGAAATTTTAGAACCTATTCATTCTGATATCTGTGGGCCAATGTCATCTCCTTCCTTGAATGGTTATCTGTATTATGTTATATTTATTGATGACCTTTCTAGAAAATGTTGGATTTACTTTTTGAAATTGAAAAGTGAGGCATTTGCTAAATTTAAAGAATTCAAGGCATTGGTAGAAAATGAGACAGGGAAGCACATTCAGAGTCTAAGATCGGATAATGGAGGGGACTACGAATCCCATGAGTTTGAAGGCTTTTGCAAAGAAGCTGGAATTAAAAGACAGTTGACAGTCCCCTACAATCCTCAGCAAAATGGTGTTGTTGAGAGGAAAAATAGGACCATATGTGAAGCTGCAAAAGCCATGATGTTTGATCAAGATCTTCCCAACTCTCTTTGGGTAGAAGCAACAGCTACAACTGTCGATATTCAGAATAGATGTCCGCATGAAATCCTAAAGGATAAAACCCCTGAAGAAGCTTTCACTGGTAAGAAACCAGAAGTAGGACACTTGAGGATATTTGGTTGTCTAGTATACAGTCATGTGCCTAAGGAGAAGAGAATTGAGATGGAACCCTTAGGCAAGAAAGGGATATTCATAGGATATAGTGAGTCTTCTAAGGCTTACAGGATACATATCCCAGGACAGAGGCAAATCGAAGTCAGCCGAGATGTAACCTTCCATGAGGAAGTTGTCTTCAAGCGTTCTAGAGAGCTCCAGATTGATGATGAAACAAAAGAGACAGACTCTCCTACAGATGAAACTTCCAGTTCTGAATTTCAAAGGGAGGAAAGTCATGATGATCCAATGGATCAAGATATTCCTTTAGAACCTGTTGAGGTGTTGGAGAGGTCTCTTGAAGAACCTCCTATCAAAAGAAGACCTGCTTGGTTTAAAGAAACTCTGCATGAAGCAGAGAGACATGCAGCCCCCTCGGGAACCTTCAGAGAAAGAAAAAGGCCTCAAAGGTATGCAGGTTATGTTGCTTTGGTAAGTAACAATAATGATGCAGAACCTTCTTTATTTGAAGAAGCTAACAAGTTGCAAGTTTGGAAAGATGCCATGTTGGATGAATACAAGTCCATCATGAAGAACAGTATATGGGACATAGTTCCCAGGCCTAAAGATAAATCAGTTGTTTCATCCAAATGGTTGTACAAGATAAAACATGCAGCTGACGGGAGTGTTGAAAAGTATAAAGCAAGATTTTTAGCCAAAGGCTTCTCCAAGAAAGAAGGTATAGACTATGATGAGATTTTTGCACCAGTAGCTAGGTATACTACCATCCGTACAATTATTTCTCTTGCTTTTGTACTTGGTTGGAAATTGCATCAAATGGATGTAAAAACTACTTTCCTATCTGGTGAAGTGGAACATGAAGTCTATGTAGAACAACCTGATGGCTTTGCAGTGCATAACAAGGATTCTCATGTGTAAGTTAAAAAAGGCCTTATACGGTATTAAACAAGCACCCAGAGTATGGTATGACAGGATTGATATCTTTTTGCAAAGCTTGGGGTTCAATAAAAGTAGTGTTGATCCTAACCTCTACTTTAAATTTGTTGAAAATCAACCCCTTATGTTGGTTTTGTATGTGGATGATCGTTTCCTCACAGGAGAAGAAAATCAGATAGCCTGGTGCAAGAGGGAGCTCATTTATGAGTTCGAAATGAAATATCTAGGACTGATGCATTACTTCCTAGGTTTAGAAGTCTGGCAGAGACCAAACGAGATCTGCTTATCTCAAGGAAAATATGCAGTAGACATATTGAAAAGGTTTGGCCTGTTGAATTGCAGGAGTATGACAACTCTTATGGTTTCTAATCTAAAGAAGCTGCATGACTCAGATACAGGATCAGATTTGGTGGACCCCACCATGTACAAGCAACTTGTTGGGCCTTTAATGTACCTGACTCATACTAGATTTTACATGCAATTCACAGTCCGTGCATTGAGCCAATTTATGGCTGAGCCGAGAGAAAGGCATTGGGTGGCAGGTAAGCACATCTTGAGATATCTTTGAGGTGCCATTGCTTATGCTCTAAAATATACATCTAGTGGTGGTGTGATGTTGCATGGTTATGCAGATTCAGACTGGGTTGGAAGCCCAGTAGATAGAAAAAGTACCTTCGGATACTACTTCAATTTAGGATCAACCATGATCTCCTGGTCCAGCCGGAAACAAGGATCTATTGTTCAAAGCACAACCGAAGTTGAATATATTGCAGCTATCAATGCCAGTAGAGAAGCAGTGTGGCTCAGAAAACTTGTTTCTGGGTCATTTGGTGAAAAGCTTGAGACTACAACTATTTATTGTGATAATCAAAGTTGTATAAAGCTCACAGAAAATCTGGTGTTTCATGACAGATCAAAGCATATAGATCTGAAGTATCATTATATCAGAGATATAGTACAAAGAAAAGTGATCAAGCTAAAGTACATTGCAACAGATGAGCAGGCAGCAAATATCCTGACCAAGCCACTTCCATTGACAAAGTTTGCGTACTTTAGAGGCAAGCTTGGAGTTGTAGAGAATGCCTCCCTCGCTAAAAGGGAGTGTTGAAAATGGCAGCATTAGAAGGTATTCTCCAACGAGAGGTCTTAAGTGACCACCCTGAGGCTAGCCAGGGAGACTTGGAGATTAAACAATCTTGTGAGTCATGGCAAGAGTCAAGGCCAACGTACAAGCCAGGACGAAAGAGATGCTACAAGAGATAGTCTTGTGAAGTCATGGCAAGAGTCAAGGAAAACGTACAAGCCTTGTGAGCCAGGACAAAAATCAAGACAAAAACCTTGTGAGCCATGTGCAACAATCAAGGTCAGCCTTGTGATCTTAGTGCGAAAGCCAAGGCAAATCTAGCAATAGACAGGATGAATGTAAAATCTTGTGAGCTACATTGATGTGACAAACAATCTTCCTTATCACTTATGCAAATGATGTAATTATAATGTTTAGTGCATTGGCACGTGTGACCTTATCCACCATGAGAAAATAACGAGTTGCCAAAGTGTGAAAGACGAGTTATGAACTCAAGTGTGAAAGTCGAGTTATGAACTCAAGTGTAAAACTCAAGGTTGCATGTCAAGTCCAAGTGTCTAACTCAAGAATCAAATCGAGTTGCCTAACTCAAAGTTGTAAAAGTCGAGGTTGCATGTCAAGTTGGCATATCGAGTTACAAGTCTAGTTGCAAGATTGAGTTGTCAAGTACGAGGTTGCATGTCAAGTTGCCATATCGAGTTACAAATCAAGTTACAAATCGAGTTGAGTTGAAAAGTCAAGTCTCAAGGCGAGTTGTCAAATCATGCATCTAGTTCTAAAGCTGAGTTCACTCATCTCTCTTCTGCACCTAGGATATACAAAGAACTACTCTCTTCATTATTCACTTTTTTTTTATGCAGCGCATGAGAGAAGAGAAGAAGGATACTTTTGTAGGTAGCACAAAAAAAGGCACTCACATACTGGCAATCTCATTTTTGAAGCACATTCTCATGGTGACATTGTAATCAGTTCGATCATTCATCTATCTGTTGATAAGGAAGATTGTTTGTCGGGGTTTTCTCCCTCTTTGGGTTTCCCCAGGATAAATTCATGTGTTATTGTGTGACTCCATTTTTTGTGCATTGTCTACTACTGCTTTACAACTTTCAGTTTTCGCATTATTTATCATTTAAGTTTTCAGAGTTACATTATATTGAAGAAAATTAAAAGTACATTGCAATCTGAATCTAAGCTCGAAAATTCACACCTACAACTCAGCACAAAGACCTATAAGATCCTTCTTTTTTAATTCTGCCATCAACTCCTTTTAACTAAGAGAATCCTCCAACCACGCTTTTGTATGTTGCATGTCCCTATGCATCATGCATCTAGCTTAGAAATGGATGATCTTTATAGGCCTATTGATTTCTCTGCAATAAGTGGTTGTCCACATTTGATTCCAGAAAAAGCAATTGAAAATTTGCCTTGTTTTCAAAGTAATAATATTGTTGATGCTAGACGTCATGTCAAGAGAGTTTCACATTGCTTCAATAAATGGTGTTGCAATACCTTATATGAAGATGTGGGAATGAAATTGTTTATCTTATCTTTTGATGATGATGATCTTGATTGCTTTACAAAACTTAAGGATAAACAAATTAGTACTTACAATGAATTGATTGATGCTTTTATGGAAAAATGGAAGGAGAAGGGCTCTCCGAATATAAACACGGTCAATTCAGATGTTAAGAATGATGTTTTACCAGATTCAAATCATAAGTTTAAAGAGGTCATTCAAGCCATAGAATTTATCTGGATGCCATATAATTTTTACGAGTCAAGTCAATAAATTGTAAAAATATGGCATCAAACATTGTCAGATGCCATATTTATGGTCGTTTTCCAGTCCAAAGTATCATGTAAACCCCTATTTCCCTTCTTTCGAGACAAAAAAGTGATTATTATCACTAAAAAGTGAAATTTACTTGAAAATTACGAAAAAGGGGTATTTTAATTCATTTCCTATTTTTTAGGAGAACTGGGGAACATGTTGGAAACATGTTTTTCTTGTGTCCCCAGTTGACTGAGGAACAAGGCGAGTTTAGCATAGATGAGGGCGACTTCACTAAGGGTTAAAGGAGTGGAGGAGATCCCAAGATAGGGACTCGACCCCACTAGCTTAGGTGGTGCATCCTAAAGGGATGGCGCACATCCCAAAGCTCTCATGCACCTCACACTCCCACTTCCACTCCCACTCGTCCTCACTTCACTCCACTACACTCACCCTTCACCCTACATCACTACCCATCCACCCCACTCCACTCCACACATCTACCTATCCAATCATGCGCCACTCCCCTTCACTCTTGCACATCTCCTCCTTAGCTCACGTATCCCTCCTTTGGAATTGTCACCTCTCTTGCTATTTAAATAAGCATACCCCTCCTCCATTCTAGAGTTGGAGCTTTGGGAAGATAGACCTATTGTTGTATTGTTGTATCATTTCTAAGTTGAATAAAGAAGACTTTGGAGTTACATTGGTGTTGATGCTATGTGTGGATGCTTGAATCTTGTGCCATAATTGTGAGGTAATCTATATTTTGCTTCAATCTTGTATATCTTTTGCAAAGGCTTTGAAAGTATGTTGTCATACAGTAGAGTGAGGTAAATCTAGTTTGATTAATCTCATTTATTTTCTATAATTCATGAACTTTTATATTGCATGTCTTCTTTTCGGTTAAATTAACATGCATATCTAAGTTTTTGTTTATGTAGGAGAGACCTTCGTTCACAGTGTTTGCAAGGTTGAAGTATATTGTTTGCAGGTTCTTCAAGCTTGGAGGATTGATTGGTTGTAACTTCAACCTTCAGTTGTCCAAGATTTTCAAGGAATAGAGCTCCCTCTACTCTTCATCAAAGGACCCCATAGCCCATAACTTTTCAATTCTTGGAAAAAAGAGTTTCTTCCTTTCTCTCTCTCACTTTCTTCAAAATCTATTTGGTTACTTCCTGCATGCAAGCATAAGAAACTAGTTTTAAATTCAAATTTCAACTTAGTTTCATTTCGCTTGCAAAGTATCTAGATCTAGGCATTCTTTTATCTATCTAAAGCTAGATCTAGTTAAGAAAATCTCCTTTATTGCTAGTTTATTTTCTATAAAATTTAAAGGCTTGAAGGTGCATGATTGATTGAGCTTCATTTCTGTTATTTGGAAAGATTAAAGTGCTTTCATTTGCTGTCCTAAAAGGCAGCCCCAAAATCTCTAAAAAAAATTCAAGTTTTTAGCATAGCTTACTTAGTCTTTTTTGCAAATTTTCTATAAGATTTGGCGTACTCCCTAAGCTGTCCCAAAGTGATTTTGGGCATCTTTTGGAGTATTTTGTTTGCTGTTTTTTGCAGGACATTGGACATCCAAGGGAAGATTTCGTCGATTTTGGGCGAAATCGGGACTTTCAAAGCATCCAGAGGTTTCCTTCTTCATCAAAGAAGCATCTCTTGTTATTTATTTCTTGCTTTTTCAAGATCCAAAACTTATAAGGATCCAAGTTTCTAAAGTTAAGCTCAAAGAGAACTTAGTTCTCATTGTAATAGGTGAAATAAAAGCGGGCCCTTTTGTGCCCAGTTTCTCCATCCCCATTAGGGGGATTTGTGTGTCGTGGTTTGGCTTTCTTCCTGTTGGTGCATGTTTAATCTTTTGATCTCAAACACACATACAAGTTAAGCTAAACTAACACACATAACACTCACATTTCACATGCATGTTTAAAAAGTACTCTCAAATCTTTATGCATGTTTAGTTTAGAGTTCTTTGTTTACTATCAGCAATAAGCCTTGCAATTACTAAATTTCCAAGTATCTTGCAAGTTCTCTTCTCAGTTACAAAGCAGGTTGCATTTTTTATTTTTTTCAAGTCTTGCAAAGTCAATAAACCTTGTTTGTAGCTTAATTAGGGAAATCTCGGAAGTTGTTAGCTCAATGCACGGGAAAATGCCTAAGGGTAATCTGTGAAGTAAGGCGGGCCCTCTCGAGACCTGGTTTTCCCACCCGTTTTGGATATCCGACACCCTTACTGAACTTATTGGTGAGACCTCTTGGGTTTCGGTAAGTTCTCCGCAAGTTTCCAAACAAAGAGCTAGCCTCTAAAGAGGCCACATTTTATCTCATTAACTTACTTTAATTTATCTTAATAAAACACTCAATCAACAATTGCCCACGACTCCCTTTAAGGAACTGGTGTAATTAGTTTATCTTTATGTGAGCAATCTTCTACATTCATGCAATTGTCTAACTTATATTGTTAAATCTTGCAGATCTTGTATCCTTTTCAATATATGCATGCTTATGGACAAATGGTTTATTGATTATCTCAAGTGATGATGAATGTTAAGTGTTGAATGTATTTGGTTCATTAAAGCAATAAACTCCTAGAAGTAATTCTTTTGCTTTCTTAATTTAAAAGAGCCTTAGATTATTTTCATAGGGACTACCCCCCTTGGCTTCGCTAGGAATTGGCCTAGACGGAGGAGTTGAGGATCAGGGGACAGCACCTTGACTCGAAACTTGCCCCAAGGACACAGCAAGTGGATTGAAGGTTTCTTCTGCATTACCCCATGTGTGTATAAGGCAGCAATAGTTCCTATGATGGTTATGTGCTTGTTGTTGGTGTTGTGTTTTACTCAAACGATTTTTCAGCCCATTGAGGAACATTTGGCATACAAAATGTAAGGTTGACAACAATATATATGTGTAGACATAAGATTACAGCAGCAATATGAATGGTCTAAATTTGTATTTAATTCCTTGGATAGACTGTTCCATCAAAGAAATAACCATCTTTTTTATTTCTATATCATGACATCAGATAATACGCCCAGAACTCAAAGAGAGCTTCCCAGCAATACAGATCAAGTGCCTAGCAGTATATATGTGTGCCTAGCAACATGGAATAAGTGTCGAGCAGAGTTAAGGTGCATCCAGGAGTGATATTCAGCAATGAAGAATGGCATCCACACTGTGTACATCGCCCAGAAATGAGAAATGAAGCTTAGCAATGAAGGGAACTACCCTCTGCCCTTCCTTCCTAGAGGTGATTCGACCCCTTCTTACCAGCAATATATCTCATTGGAAAGAGGTTCGGCCTCCTGTCTTCATGTATAAATCTATTATGAGGATGTGCCAGCACCCATGATCAGTTTCACACTCAAAAAACATTTTCCTCAATAGAATATGGTGCGCCCAGCCTGAGATAAGAGTGCAACAAGGAAAGTACTCGTCTCAGCTGCTAGAAATCGACCCCACCAGCAATATATTCGACCGCCTAAGAGGTAAAACAACCCAGTAATAAACAAACTCGCCCCACTATGAAAGTTTCAGCCATCACACAAGAAAACCAGTCACCATTCGACCCAAAACTCAACGGCAATAAGATAAACTCAGTAGCAATGAAGATCACTAAAGAAATCTGAGTGATTTCTTCCAAAAACCAACTAGGGTGTATCATGGAAACACCAAAACCAGTAAATAATGAAGGGTTTCTCAAACCCTAGACTCTTTCTCTAAGAGATCTCCAGAACTCTATTTCTCAAGTGTAAAAAATGCAAGAATGAGGGGAAACTCCTCATTTTTCCCTTTTATGCTCACTTGAGTCTTTTCCCGCTCCTTTATTATTTAATTAAATAAAAGTCACTTTAGTGGGTTTCTCACTTTATAATTTTAAAGTGACTTTTTAATTAGCCTAGGACCCATGTCCCCTCTTTTCCCACTTTTACTTTACAAAGTTCTCCCAGGCAAATTATGTTCCCCGGTTCACTTTTCCACCTTAGCCCACGAGAACTTAATTAGGCTAGCGGAATTCTCCCCTTGTAATTCCTAAGCGGATGGGGACATTACAGTCCTCCCCGCCCAAGATTGCTTGTCCACAAGCAATTTCAATCCGGAATCTTGGAGCACCTTTTCTCCTTCCCATGTAGCGTCCTCGATAGGAAAATCCTTCCACTTGACAAGGTACTCTTTGATAGTCTTGTTCCTTAGCTTCCATTCCCTGACCTCCAAAATTTCTTCAGGGACCAAAACCAACTGACCTTCTTCATCCAATGGTGGCAGCTCGGTAGAAGTGACAACATGTTGTCCCAATGCCTTCTTGAGGCATGAAACATGGAAAACATTATATATTTTGCATCCCTATGGAAGTTCTAACTCATAGGCCACTTCTCCAATCCTCCGTTGAATTCTGTAAGGTCCATAAAATTGAGGTTTCAACTTCTCTGCCCCCTTCATTTTCAGTGAAGACTGTCGATAGGGTTGTAGGCGAAGGTACACCAAATCCCCGACCTCGAAGCTGCGCTCCACCCTATGTCGATCCACATACATCTTCTATTGATTCTGGGTCATTTGCAAGTTATCTGAGAGTCTTAAGAATGTATCGACTCTCCTGAATCCAATCTTTGGCCTTGGGGGGGCGACTCTCCTCAAAGCCTTGGTCTACAAATGTGGGGGCATTGTATCCATATAGAGCTCTGAAGGGCGACATCCCGACTGACATATGGTAGGAAGTATTGTAACAATGCTCCCCCGAGGTGCAACCATTTAATTCAAGCCTTCTGTTGTCCTAATACATAATTTCTCTGATACCCTTCAAGCCATTTATTTACGATCTTCATTTGCCCATCAGCCTGGGGATGGTAGCTTATGTTGGGTGTCAGCTCTGTCCCGACCAGTCTGAAAAGTTCTTGCTAGAATCCGCCCATGAACCGACTGTCCCTATCGTTCACGATGGTTTTGGGAAAACCATGCAGCCTAAAAACCTCCCTGAAGAATAATTTTGCCATCTGAGTTGTTGAGTATTTAGAAGGGATGGCGAAGAAATGAGCAAACTTTGTGAGCATGTCCACCACCACATAGATACAAACCTTACCCTATGTCTGGGTTAGTCCTATAATGAAGTCCATCGATACACTCTCCCACTTTTGTTCTGGGATTGGTAGAGGTTGAAGTAGCCCGACTGGATGGGTGTGCTCTACTTTGTTTTGCTGACAACTGCTACATTCTCTCACGAATCTCAGAGCATCGTTCTTGAGGCCTTTCCATGCAAACCTTTCTCTGATCTTTCTCTAAGTTTTTAAGTAGCCCGAATGTCCTAATAATGGTGAGTTGTGAGCTGCGTGCATGACCTTTTCTTTTAGCTGGGATTCTGAAACTAAGTAGATTCTATCCTTATAATAGATGATGTCATTGATCACTCTATAGCGTTCGTCCTGGATTATCCCATCTAATATCTCGCAAGCAAACTTATTTTTTGAATACTCCAGCAATAAGAGGGCTTTCTAATTTGTTGTAATCTCCATAAGGGAGAGAGTGGATGGTACTCTGGAAAGGGCATCGACCACCACATTGTTCTTTCCCTTCACATACTCGATCTCGAAATCATATGCTTGAATTTTATTAATCCACTTTTGTTGCCTCTCACTCAATTATTTCTACTCCATGAGTAACCTTAGGATGTTATGATCTATCTTCACCTTAAACTTGTTCCCCACCAAGTATTGTCTGAACTTCGCCAATGCATGCATGATGGCCAACATCTCCTTGTCGTATACCGAGTAATGTCGCTCATGCTCCCTAAGTTTGCGGCTCTCGAAAGCAATGGGATGGTTGTTTTGCATCAATACAACTCCTATCCCTATCCTTGATGCATCACACTCCATCACAAATGGCTAAGTGAAGTCTGGTAAGGCTAGCATGGGACATGAACTCATTACCTGTTTCATCTTCTCAAATGTCACTTGTGCCTCATCTGTCCAATTGAAAGCTCTCTTCTCAGTGAGATTTGTAAGAGGTGTCGTCAATTGTGAGAACTCCTTAACAAACTTCCTGTAATAAGTGCAGAGGCCTAGGAAGCCTTTCAGTTGTCACATTTTTTGGAGTAGGCGATGATAACTAAGGAGATCATGTTTCGAGGCCCACAGGTCCTAGGCATGGAGTGTCAAGAGTCGGATGACTTGAGCATGGCCTCAGAGGGCCCCTCTTTTCTTCAATGCAACCCATTTATCAGCAGCAGCAGTATCCATCCCACCAGCCTGGTCCTAAAGTAGCAGAAGTCTTGCTCCACGAGGTAATGAGTCCGGGTATATCATGGTATGTGTCACTCTGATTATTGAAGCACTTGAATATGTTGTATTAAACTCTCCTTCATTTCATAACGCTTGCTTGGAGATTATGCCTTTAACTTGTTCACACCTGGAAGGAGTACATGATGCCCTAGTAAATTGATCTCCCTTTAGGATGGGTTGGCACCGGGTGGGTCTATGAAAGGTCATCGTCCATTCCCTCCATACTTACCACTTTCCATCTTTATTCCTCTCATTTCCCCCCTACCTTTGTTCGGGCATTGGGATTTGCCACACTAGGAAGGGTTGTACCTTGCCTTGTGGGAAGAAGGGGCTAAAGGCCCAGAGGGTAAAAGTAGTTGGCAAGAGTCAAAAGCCGAAAAAGAAACCTTTGAGATGCTTCGCCCAGGGATTCCCGAGAAAGCAGTAAAAAGCTTCTCAGTAAGAAAAGGGAACCCATAAGATAAATAAACACTCAAGGTATTAGTTGGTAAATGGGAGGTCTCATCATGAGCCGACCTATTATGACCATGGGCATGTAATGGTATGACACTACCATCTATCTGGTCAACAAACCAGGGTAGTGGCTCTTGGTGGCATAGCCAAGAGAAAGGGGGTCTCATCACGAGCCAACCTTCTCATCTCCGTGAAATGCTTGTGGATAATACTGTCACCTCTGGTCACCAAGCCAGGTCAGTGTCCCTCAACTCTTCCCTTGAAGCATAAAAGCAAAAAGATCAAAAGCAATGAAGCTAAGAATAAAAGGCATTGAATGGGCTAGGAAAAAATGGCATCTATGAGAAGGTGCAGCTCGCCCTCTACAAAGGCACCCACATGTAAGATCCACATTTCCCTGTTATCACTGCACCCCATGCCCAAACTTACCCCAAGCCACCTCACACACTTACATGACCTAGAATGTTTCTCATCTGGGAAACACCCCAAACTTAAGAAGGATTAGCCCAATAGGACACCCTGAGACCTTCTCCAAACCTGACTTGTTAAATTGCATAACGTCTTTGAGCATTTGTCTGGGTAAAGGGGGGTTTGATGCACATATTTGGGTAATTTAATTATTGGATGTGATTTATGTGTTATGATCCCTGTGACTTATGAACCCCTGGAGGGTGTGCTTGTTGTTGCTGCAAAACTTTGCCGGGTGGACAGGTACACATGGGGGAATGATTAGCTCGGACCTCCATGGGGATGAAATCCCACAGATGAATGTTGTAGCACTAGCCAGGGGCAAGAAGACATCAGAGACTTGCATTAGGAAGAAAGGACATTGCCCTTGGAGACACCTTGGCAAACCTAGACCCATGGGGATCTTTCTCTTCCACCTGGACGTTGACCTTTGAGAGCCCATGACGTCACCATCATGACCATGGACGTCATCCAAAGCTAGGGTTTTCATTTTGAGGGCAGTTGTGAGCTAGTTGGCATGTGTGGGCATCATCTAGGGCTTTTGGAGGCCAAACGTTCTGCATCTGGAGCCCAACGCTCCACCTTGGGGGTCCAAGGTCACCCTAGAAGGGCATGATGTCACCCTTAGGGATGATTTTACATGCTAATTAATTTTATTTATGCCAAATTTGAATTTATTTGTAATTGCCCAGGTCAGCCTTTATTTAACCTAAAATTAATTAAAAGTCACCAGTTTTGTATAAATAAACATAAAGTACATTCATTTTTATCATCACAACTCCTCACACAAGAGGAGAGGTCTGAAATTTGCGCCCTAGAAGGGCTATTGGCTGAAATTGTGAGGCGCGCTCTTGTATAAGGCTGATTTTTTGCAAGTTGGATCAATCTTGGAAGCGTTTATGGTGATCTTGCATGGTATTTCATGATTATTCTTGTTGCAAGTAGGTAAAATCTGCATTTTTTGTCATCTATTGAATGGTTTATGTATGATTTTATTTACTCATATAAGATTATGAAATTGCATGATATGCTTAATGCTTGAAGTAAGGAACTTAAATTGCTACTTTCTTACTTTCTATTTGCCAAGCTTTTCATTGAATTGATCTAGTAACTAGTGAAACCAATGTTGCGGGGGAGCGCCCCCCCCCCCTTGAACCCGCTCCCGAATCGTGCTCCCAAGGGGAGCGTTCAGGGAGCGCACTCCCAAGTGCGCTCCCTGAACGCTCCCCTTCAGGGAGCGTTTTTAGGGAGCGCGCTCCCTCTTGAAAAACTGCGCTCCCTGGTTTTTTAGGGAGCGCTCAGGGAGCGTCCA